>JBAPLH010002139.1:0-15255 GCA_037897445.1 Ceriops zippeliana
TGCCCCACAGACCATTTTTTATGCAAAGACTATGAAACTATCTTTTGTGTCTAGCTTAACGACTATATTCGTTGTGAAATGAATGCCAATGAACCCTCTATTCCATGAATTCATTCGATTCATTGATCTTTATTAGCATTTCTCATTGATATTAAAGGTTAAATTGCAAGAAAAAGGAGTCTCTACCATCATTTCTAGTCAATGAGGATCCTTTTTTGATTCCAAACACACTTTTTAATATAGCAATCATGAAATTAACAACTATGGCTAAACTACCAAGTATATTAATTAAAGCAAACAAGTGTAAACACCATTAAAACTCTAAATGTGTTTACTCATATCATCCAAAGCAGTCATTCCTCTTGGTTTGCTGTCCGTACTAATGTTAAGTGGTTTAACTCATGAATAATGATATATTCAATTCGCAAAAAGCTAAAAAGGATTGCCTCTTGTCCCAAAGACCATTTTTTATGCAAAGACTATGAAACTATCTTTTGTGTCTTGCTTAATGATTATATTCATTGTGAAATCAATGCCAATGAACCCTCTATTCAATGAATTCATTCGATTCAACAAACAATAGTGTCATTGTTCTTTATTAGTATTTCTCATTGGTATTAAACGTTAAATTCCATGAAAAAGGAATCTCTCCCATCATTTCTAGTCAATGAGGTTCCTTTTTTGATTCCAAACACACTTTTTTTAACACTACACAGCGATCATAAAATTAACCACTATGGCAAAACTATCTAGTATATTATTTAAAATAAACAAGTATAAACACCATTAAAACTCTAAATTTGTTTGCTTATATCATTTAAAGCAGCCATTCCTCTTTGTTTGTTTTCGTGCTAATGTTAAGTGGTTTAACTCATGAGTAATGATATATTCAATTCGCAAAAAGCTAAAAAGGATTGCGTCTTGTCCAACAAAGACCATTTTTATATGCAAAGAGTGTGAAACTATCTTTTTGTGTCGTGCATAATGATTATATTCATTGTGTGAAATCAATGCCAATGAACCCTCTATTCCATGAAATCATTCGATTCCAACAAACAATAGTGTCATTCATCTTTATTAGCATTTCGCATTGATATTAAATGTTAAATTCCAAGAAAAAGGAGTCTCTCCCATCATTTCTAGTCAATGAGGATCCTTTTTTGATTCCAAACACACTTTTTAATACAGCGATCATGAAATTAACAACTATGGCTAAACTACCAAGTATATTAATTAAAACAAACAAGTGTAAACACCATTAAAACTCTAAATGTGTTTACTGATATCATCCAAAGCAGTCATTCCTCTTGGTTTGCTGTCCGTACTAATGTTAAGTGGTTTAACTCATGAATAATGATATATTCAATTCGCAAAAAGCTAAAAAGGATTCCCTCTTGTCCCAAAGACCATTTTTTATGCAAAGACTAGGAAACTATCTTTTGTGTCTTGCTTAACGACTATATTCGTTGTGAAATCAATGCCAATGAACCCTCTATTCCATGAATTCATTCGATTCATTGATCTTTATTAGCATTTCTCATTGACATTAAAGGTTAAATTCCAAGAAAAAGGAGTCTCTACCATCATTTCTAGTCAATGAGGATCCTTTTTTGATTCCAAACACACTTTTTAATATAGCGATCATGAAATTAACAACTATGGCTAAACTACCAAGTATATTAATTCAAACAAACAAGTGTAAGCACCATTAAAACTCTAAATGTGTTTACTTACATCATCCAAAGCAGTCATTCCTCTTGGTTTGCTTTCTGTACTAATGTTAAGTGGTTTAACTCATGAATAATGATATATTCACTTCGCAAAAAGCTAAAAAGGATTGCCTCTTGTCCCAAAGACCATTTTTTATGCAAAGACTATGAAACTATCTTTTGTGTCTAGCTTAACGACTATATTCGTTGTGAAATGAATGCCAATGAACCCTCTATTCCATGAATTCATTCAATTCATTGATCTTTATTAGCATTTCTCGTTGATATTAAAGGTTAAATTGCAAGAAAAAGGAGTCTCTACCATCATTTCTAGTCAATGAGGATCCTTTTTTGATTCCAAACACACTTTTTAATATAGCAATCATGAAATTAACAACTATGGCTAAACTACCAAGTATATTAATTAAAACAAACAAGTCTCAACACCATTAAAACTCTAAATGTGTTTACTTGTATCATCCAAAGCAGTCATTCCTCTTGGTTTGCTGTCCGTACTAATGTTAAGTGGTTTAACTTATGAATAATGATATATTCAATTTGCCAAAAGCTAAAAAGGATTGCCTCTTGCCCCAAAGACCATTTTTTATGCAAAGACTATGAAACTATATTTTTGTGTCTTGCTTAACGACTATATTCATTGTGAAATCAATGCCAATGAACCCTCTATTTCATGAATTCATTCGATTCCAACAAACAATATTGTCATTGATCTTTTTTACCATTTCGCATTGATATTAAACTTTAAATGCCAAGAAAAAGGAGTCTCTCCCATCATTTCTAGTCAATGAGGTTCCTTTTTTGATTCCAAACACATTTTTTATTACAGCGATCATAAAATTAACAACTATGACAAAACTATCTAGTATATTATTTAAAATAAACAAGTATAAACACCATTAAAACTCTAAATTTGTTTGCTTATATCATTTAAAGCAGCCATTCCTCTTTGTTTGTTTTCGTGCTAATGTTAAGTGGTTTAACTCATGAGTAATGATATATTCAATTCGCAAAAAGCTAAAAAGGATTGCGTCTTGTCCCAAAGACCATTTTTTATGCAAAGAGTGTGAAACTATCTTTTGTGTCGTGCATAATGATTATATTCATTGTGAAATCAATGCCAATGAACCCTCTATTCCATGAAATCATTCGATTCCAACAAACAATAGTGTCATTGATCTTTATTAGCATTTCGCATTGATATTAAATGTTAAATTCCAAGAAAAAGGAGTCTCTCCCATCATTTCTAGTCAATGAGGATCCTTTTTTGATTCCAAACACACTTTTTAATACAGCGATCATGAAATTAACAACTATGGCTAAACTACCAAGTATATTAATTAAAACAAACAAGTGTAAACACCATTAAAACTCTAAATGTGTTTACTTATATCATCCAAAGCAGTCATTCCTCTTGGTTTGCTGTCCGTACTAATGTTAAGTGGTTTAACTCATGAATAATGATATATTCAATTCGCAAAAAGCTAAAAAGGATTCCCTCTTGTCCCAAAGACCATTTTTTATGCAAAGACTAGGAAACTATCTTTTGTGTCTTGCTTAATGATTATATTCATTGTGAAATCAATGCCAATGAACCCTCTATTCAATGAATTCATTCGATTCCAACAAACAATAGTGTCATTGTTCTTTATTAATATTTCTCATTGATATTAAACGTTAAATTCCAAGAAAAAGGAGTCTCTCCCATCATTTCTAGTCAACGAGGTTCCTTTTTTGATTCCAAACACACTTTTTAACACAGCGATCATAAAATTAACAACTATGGAAAAACTATCTAGTATATTAATTAAAACAAACAAGTCTAAACACCAATAAAACTCTAAATGTGTTTACTTGTATCATCCAAAGCAGTCATTCCTCTTGGTTTGCTGTCCGTACTAATGTTATGTGGTTTAACTCATGAATAATGATATATTCAATTCGCAAAAAGCTAAAAAGGATTGCCTCTCGTCCCAAAGACCATTTTTTATGCAAAGACTATGAAACTATCTTTTGTGTCTTGCTTAGTGGTTATATTCATTGTGAAATCAATGCCAATCAACCCTCTATTCAATGAATTCATTAGATTCCAACAAAGAATAGTGTCATTGTTCTTTATTAGTATTTCTCATTGGTATTAAACCTTAAATTCCATGAAAAAAGGAGTCTCTCCCATCATTTCTAGTCAAGGAGGTTCCTTTTTTGATTCCAAGCACACTTTTTAACACAGCGATCAAAAAATTAACAAGTATGGCAAAACTATCTAGTATATTAATTAAAACAAACAAGTCTAAACACCATTAAAACTCTAAATGTGTTTACTTGTATCATCCAAACCAGTCATTCCTCTTGGTTTGCTGTCCGAACTAATGTTAAGTGGTTTTACTAATGAATAATGATATATTTAATTCGCAAAAAACTCAAAAGGATTGCCTCTCGTCCCAAAGACCATTTTTTATGCAAAGACTATGAAACTATCTTTTGTGCCTTGCTTAATGATTATATGCATTGTGAAATCAATGCCAATCAACTCTCTATTCAATGAATTCATTAGATTCCAACAAAGAATAGTGTCATTGTTCTTTATTAGTATTTCTCATTGGTATTAAACCTTAAATTCCATGAAAAAGGAGTCTCTCCCATCATTTCTAGTCAAGGAGTTTCCTTTTTTATTCCAAGCACACTTTTTAACACAGCAATCAAAAAATTAACAAGTATGGCAAAACTATCTAGTATATTAATTAAAACAAACACGTCTAAACACCATTAAAATTCTAAATGTGTTTACTTGTATCATCCAAAGCAGTCATTCCTCTTGGTTTGCTGTCCGTACTAATGTTAAGTGGTTTAACTCATGAATAATGATATATTCAATTCGCAAAAAGCTAAAAAGGATTGCCTCTCGTCCCAAAGACCATTTTTTATGCAAAGACTATGAAACTATCTTTTGTGTCTTGCTTAGTGGTTATATTCATTGTGAAATCAATGCCAATGAACCCTCTATTCAATGAATTCTTTCGATACCAACAAACAATAGTGTCAATGTTCTTTATTAGTATTTCTCATTGATATTAAACGTTAAATGCCAAGAAAAAGGAGTCTCTCCCATCATTTCTAGTCAATGAGGTTCCTTTTTTTATTCCAAACACACTTTTTAATACAACGATCATAAAATTAACAACTATGGCAAAACTATCTAGTATATTAATTAAAACAAACAAGTCTAAACACCATTAAAACTCTAAATGTGTTTACTTGAATCATCCAAAGCAGTCATTCCTCTTGGTTTGCTGTCCGTACTAATGTTAAGTGGTTTAACTCATGAATAATGATATATTCAATTCGCAAAAAGCTAAAAAGGATTGCCTCTTGCCCCAAAGACCATTTTTCATGCAAAGACTATGAAACTATCTTTTGTGTCTTGCTTAATGATTATATTCATTGTGAAATCAATGCCAATCAACCCTCTATTCAATGAATTCATTAGATTCCAACAAAGAATAGTGTCATTGTTCTTTATTAGTATTTCTCATTGGTATTAAACCTTAAATTCCATGAAAAAAGGAGTCTCTCCCATCATTTCTAGTCAAGGAGGTTCCTTTTTTGATTCCAAGCACACTTTTTAACACAGCGATCAAAAAATTAACAAGTATGGCAAAACTATCTAGTATATTAATTAAAACAAAGAAGTCTAAACACCATTAAAACTCTAAATGTGTGTTTACTTGTATCATCCAAACCAGTCATTCCTCTTGGTTTGCTGTCCGAACTAATGTTAAGTGGTTTTAACTCATGAATAATGATATATTTAATTCGCAAAAAACTAAAAGGATTGCCTCTCGTCCCAAAGACCATTTTTTATGCAAAGACTATGAAACTATCTTTTGTGCCTTGCTTAATGATTATATTCATTGTGAAATCAATGCCAATGAACTCTCTATTCAATGAATTCATTCGATTCCAACAAAGAATAGTGTCATTGTTCTTTATTAGTATTTCTCATTGGTATTAAACCTTAAATTCCATGAAAAAGGAGTCTCTCCCATCATTTCTAGTCAAGGAGTTTCCTTTTTTATTCCAAGCACACTTTTTAACACAGCAATCAAAAAATTAACAAGTATGGCAAAACTATCTAGTATATTAATTAAAACAAACAAGTCTAAACACCATTAAAACTCTAAAAGTGTTTACTTCTATCATCCAAAGCAGTCATTCCTCTTGGTTTGTTTTCGTGCTAATGTTAAGTGGTTTAACTCATGAGTAATGATATATTCAATTCGCAAAAAGCTAAAAAGGATTGCCTCTTGCCCCAAAGACCATTTTTCATGCAAAGACTATGAAACTATCTTTTGTGTCTTGCTTAACGACTATATTCATTGTGAAATCAATGCCAATGAACCCTCTATTCCATGAATTCATTCGATTCCAAGAAACAATAGTGTCATTGATCTTTATTAGCATTTCTCATTGATGTTAAACGTTAAATTCCAGGAAAAATGAGTCTCTCCCATCATTTCAAGTCAACGAGGTTCCTTTTTTGATTCCAAACACACTTTTTAATACAGCGATCATAAAATTAACAACTATGGCAAAACTATCTAGTATATTATTTAAAATAAACAAGTCTAAACACCATCAAAACTCTAAATTTGTTTACTTATATCATCCAAAGCAGTCATTCCTCTTGGTTTGTTTTCGTGCTAATGTTAAGTGGTTTAACTCATGAGTAATGATATATTCAATTCGCAAAAAGCTAAAAAGGATTGCCTCTTGCCCCAAAGACCATTTTTCATGCAAAGACTATGAAACTATCTTTTGTGTCTTGCTTCATATTCATTGTGAAATCAATGCCAATGAACCCTCTATTCCATGAATTCATTCGATTCCAACAAACAATAGTGTCATTGATCTTTATTAGCATTTCTCATTGATGTTAAACGTTAAATTCCAAGAAAAAGGAGTCTCTCCCATCATTTCAAGTCAACGAGGTTCCTTTTTTGATTCCAAACACACTTTTTAATACATCGATCATAAAATTAACAACTATGGCAAAACTATCTAGTATATGATTTAAAATAAACAAGTCTAAACACCATCAAAACTCTAAATTTGTTTACTTATATCATCCAAAGCAGTCATTCCTCTTGGTTTGTTTTCGTGCTAATGTTAAGTGGTTTAACTCATGAGTAATGATATATTCAATTCGCAAAAAGCTAAAAAGGATTGCCTCTTGCCCCAAAGACCATTTTTCATGCAAAGACTATGAAACTATCTTTTGTGTCTTGCTTAACGACTATATTCATTGTGAAATCAATGCCAATGAACCCTCTATTCCATGAATTCATTCGATTCCAACAAACAATAGTGTCATTGATCTTTATTAGCATTTCTCATTGATGTTAAATGTTAAATTCCAAGAAAAAGGAGTCTCTCCCATCATTTCAAGTCAACGAGGTTCCTTTTTTGATTCCAAACACACTTTTTAATACAGCGATCATAAAATTAACAACTATGGCAAAACTATCTAGTATATTAATTAAAATAAATAAGTTTAAACACCATTAAAATTCTAAATGTGTTTACTTGTGTCATCCAAAGCAGTCATTCCTCTTGGTTTGCTGTCCGTACTAATGTTAAGTGGTTTAACTCATCAATAATGATATATTCACTTCGCAAAAAGCTAAAAAGGATTGCGTCTTGTCCCAAAGACCATTTTTTATGCAAAGACTAGGAAACTATCTTTTGTGTCTTGCTTAACGACTATATTCATTGTGAAATCAATGTCAATGAACCCTCTATTCCATGAATTCATTCGATTCCAACAAACAATAGTGTCATTGATCTTTATTAGCATTTCTCTTTGATATTTAACGTTAAATTTCAAGAAAAAGGAGTCTCTCCCATCATTTCTAGTCAATGAGGATCCTTTTTTGATTCCAAACACACTTTTTAATACAGCGATCATGAAATTAACAACTATAGCTAAAGTACCAAGTATATTAATTAAAACAAACAAGTGTAAACACCATTAAAATTCTAAATGTGTTTACTTATATCATCCAAAGCAGTCATTCCTCTTGGTTTGCTGTCCGTACTAATGTTAAGTGGTTTAACTCATGAATAATGATATATTCAATTCGCAAAAAGCTAAAAAGGATTGCCTCTCGTCCCAAAGACCATTTTTTATGCAAAGACTATGAAACTATCTTTTGTGTCTTGCTTCATATTCATTGTGAAATCAATGCCAATGAACCCTCTATTCCATGAATTCATTCAATTCCAACAAACAATAACGTCATTGTTCTTTATTAGTATTTCTCATTGATATTAAACGTCAAATTCCAAGAAAAAGGAGTCTCTCCCATCATTTCTAGTCAGCGAGGTTCCTTTTTGGATTCCAAACACACTTTTTAATACAGCGATCATAAAATTAACAACTATGGCAAAACTATCTATTATTTTATTTAAAATAAACAAGTCTAAACACCATTAAAACTCTAAATTTGTTTACTTATATCACCCAAAGCAGTCATTCCTCTTGGTTTGTTTTCGTGCTAATGTTAAGTTGTTTAACTCATGAGTAATGATATATTCAGTTCGCAAAAAGCTAAAAAGGATTGCCTCTTGCCCCAAAGACGATTTTTCATGCAAAGACTATGAAACTATCTTTTGTGTCTTGCTTCATATTCATTGTGAAATCAATGCCAATGAACCCTCTATTCCATGAATTCATTCGATTCCAACAAACAATAGTGTCATTGATCTTTATTAGCATTTCTCATTGATGTTAAACATTAAATTCCAAGAAAAAGGAGTCTCTCCCATCATTTCAAGTCAACGAGGTTCCTTTTTGGATTCCAAACACACTTTTTAATACAGCGATCATAAAATTAACAACTATGGCAAAACTATCTAGTATATGATTTAAAATAAACAAGTCTAAATACCATCAAAACTCTAAATTTGTTTACTTATATCATCCAAAGCAGTCATTCCTCTTGGTTTGTTTTCGTGCTAATGTTAAGTGGTTTAACTCATGAGTAATGATATATTCAATTCGCAAAAAGCTAAAAAGGATTGCCTCTTGCCCCAAAGACCATTTTTCATGCAAAGACTATGAAACTATCTTTTGTGTCTTGCTTAACGACTATATTCATTGTGAAATCAATGCCAATGAACCCTCTATTCCATGAATTCATTCGATTCCAACAAACAATAGTGTCATTGATCTTTATTAGCATTTCTCATTGATGTTAAACGTTAAATTCCAAGAAAAAGGAGTCTCTCCCATCATTTCAAGTCAACGAGGTTCCTTTTTTGATTCCAAACACACTTTTTAATACAGCGATCATAAAATTAACAACTATGGCAAAACTAGCTAGTATATTAATTAAAATAAATAAGTTTAAACACCATTAAAATTCTAAATGTGTTTACTTGTGTCATCCAAAGCAGTCATTCCTCTTGGTTTGCTGTCCGTACTAATGTTAAGTGGTTTAACTCATCAATAATGATATATTCACTTCGCAAAAAGCTAAAAAGGATTGCGTCTTGTCCCAAAGACCAATTTTTATGCAAAGACTAGGAAACTATCTTTTGTGTCTTGCTTAACGACTATATTCATTGTGAAATCAATGCCAATGAACCCTCTATTCCATGAATTCATTCGATTCCAACAAACAATAGTGTCATTGATGTTTATTAGCATTTCTCTTTGATATTTAACGTTAAATTTCAAGAAAAAGGAGTCTCTCCCATCATTTCTAGTCAATGAGGATCCTTTTTTGATTCCAAACACACTTTTTAATACAGCGATCATGAAATTAACAACTATAGCTAAAGTACCAAGTATATTAATTAAAACAAACAAGTGTAAACACCATTAAAACTCTAAATGTGTTTACTTATATCATCCAAAGCAGTCATTCCTCTTGGTTTGCTGTCCGTACTAATGTTAAGTGGTTTAACTCATGAATAATGATATATTCAATTCGCAAAAAGCTAAAAAGGATTGCCTCTCGTCCCAAAGACCATTTTTTATGCAAAGACTATGAAACTATCTTTTGTGTCTTGCTTCATATTCATTGTGAAATCAATGCCAATGAACCCTCTATTCCATGAATTCATTCAATTCCAACAAACAATAACGTCATTGTTCTTTATTAGTATTTCTCATTGATATTAAACGTTAAATTCCAAGAAAAAGGAGTCTCTCCCATCATTTCTAGTCAACGAGGTTCCTTTTTGGATTCCAAACACACTTTTTAATACAGCGATCATAAAATTAACAACTATGGCAAAACTATCTATTATTTTATTTAAAATAAACAAGTCTAAACACCATTAAAACTCTAAATTTGTTTACTTATATCACCCAAAGCAGTCATTCCTCTTGGTTTGTTTTCGTGCTAATGTTAAGTTGTTTAACTCATGAGTAATGATATATTCAATTCGCAAAAAGCTAAAAAGGATTGCCTCTTGCCCCAAAGACCATTTTTCATGCAAAGACTATGAAACTATCTTTTGTGTCTTGCTTCATATTCATTGTGAAATCAATGCCAATGAACCCTCTATTCCATGAATTCATTTGATTCCAACAAACAATAGTGTCATTGATCTTTATTAGCATTTCTCTTTGTTATTTAACGTTAAATTTCAAGAAAAAGGAGTCTCTCCCATCATTTCTAGTCAATGAGGATCCTTTTTTGATTCCAAACACACTTTTTAATACAACGATCATGAAATTAACAACTATAGCAAAACTACCAAGTATATTAATTAAAAACAAACAAGTGTAAACACCATTAAAACTCTAAATGTGTTTACTTATATCATCCAAAGCAGTCATTCCTCTTGGTTTGCTGTCCGTACTAATGTTAAGTGGTTTAACTCATGAATAATGATATATTCAATTCGCAAAAAGCTAAAAAGGATTGCCTCTCGTCCCAAAGACCATTTTTTTATGCAAAGACTATGAAACTATCTTTTGTGTCTTGCTTCATATTCATTGTGAAATCAATGCCAATGAACCCTCTATTCCATGAATTCATTCAATTCCAACAAACAATAACGTCATTGTTCTTTATTAGTATTTCTCATTGATATTAAACGTTAAATTCCAAGAAAAAGGAGTCTCTCCCATCATTTCTAGTCAACGAGGTTCCTTTTTGGATTCCAAACACAGTTTTTTAATACAGCGATCATAAAAAATTAACAACTATGGCAAAACTATCTATTATTTTATTTAAAATAAACAAGTCTAAACACCATTAAAACTCTAAATTTGTTTACTTATATCACCCAAAGCAGTCATTCCTCTTGGTTTGTTTTCGTGCTAATGTTTAGTGGTTTAACTCATGAGTAATGATATATTCAATTCGCAAAAAGCTAAAAAGGATTGCCTCTTGCCCCAAAGACCATTTTTCATGCAAAGACTATGAAACTATCTTTTGTGTCTTGCTTCATATTCATTGTGAAATCAATGCCAATGAACCCTCTATTCCATGAATTCATTCGATTCCAACAAACAATAGTGTCATTGATCTTTATTAGCATTTCTCATTGATGTTAAACGTTAAATTCCAAGAAAAAGGAGTCTCTCCCATCATTTCAAGTCAACGAGGTTCCTTTTTTGATTCCAAACACACTTTTTAATACAGCGATCATAAAATTAACAACTATGGCAAAACTATCTAGTATATGATTTAAAATAAACAAGTCTAAACACCATCAAGACTCTAAATTTGTTTACTTATATCATCCAAAGTAGTCATTCCTCTTGGATTGTTTTCGTGCTAATGTTAAGTGGTTTAACTCATGAGTAATGATATATTCAATTCGCAAAAAGCTAAAAAGGATTGCCTCTTGCCCCAAAGACCATTTTTCATGCAAAGACTATGAAACTATCTTTTGTGTCTTGCTTAACGACTATATTCATTGTGAAATCAATGCCAATGAACCCTCTATTCCATGAATTCATTCGTTTCCAACAAACAATAGTGTCATTGATCTTTATTAGCATTTCTCATTGATGTTAAATGTTAAATTCCAAGAAAAAGAAGTCTCTCCCATCATTTCAAGTCAACGAGGTTCCTTTTTTGATTCCAAACACACTTTTTAATACAGCGATCATAAAATTAACAACTATGGCAAAACTATGTAGTATATTAATTAAAATAAATAAGTTTAAACACCATTAAAATTCTAAATGTGTTTACTTGTGTCATCCAAAGCAGTCATTCCTCTTGGTTTGCTGTCCGTACTAATGTTAAGTGGTTTAACTCATCAATAATGATATATTCACTTCGCAAAAAGCTAAAAAGGATTGCGTCTTGTCCCAAAGAACATTTTTTATGCAAAGACTAGGAAACTATCTTTTGTGTCTTGCTTAACGACTATATTCATTGTGAAATCAATGCCAATGAACCCTCTATTCCATGAATTCATTCGATTCCAACAAACATTAGTGTCATTGATCTTTATTAGCATTTCTCTTTGATATTTAACGTTAAATTTCAAGAAAAAGGAGTCTCTCCCATCATTTCTAGTCAATGAGGAGGATTCCAAACACACTTTTTAATACAGCGATTAACAACTATAGCTAAAGTTCCAAGTATATAATTAAAACAAACAAAGTGTAAACACCATTAAACTCTAAATGTTTACTTATATCATCCCAAAAGCAGTCATTCCACTTGGTTTGCTGTCCGTACTAATGTTAAGTGGTTTAACTCATGAATAATGATATATTCAATTCGCAAAAAGCTAAAAAGGATTGCCTCTCGTCCCAAAGACCATTTTTTATGCAAAGACTATATGAAACTATATCTTTTTTTGTGTCTTGCTTCATATTCATTGTGAAATCAATGCCAATGAACTATTCCATGAATTCATTTAATTCCAACAAATAACATCATTGTTCTTTATTAGTATTTCTCATTGATATTAAACGTTAAATTCCAAGAAAAAGGAGTCTCTCCCATCATTTCTAGTCAACGAGGTTCCTTTTTTTGGATTCCAAACACACTTTTTTAATACAGCGATCATAAAATTAACAACTATGGCAAAACTATCTATTATTTTAATTTAAAATAAACAAGTCTAAACACCATTAAAACTCTAAATTTGTTTACTTATATCACCCAAAAGCAGTCATTCCTCTTGGTTTGTTTTCGTGCTAATGTTAAGTTGTTTAACTCATGAGTAATGATATATTCAATTCGCAAAAAGCTAAAAAGGATTGCCTCTTGCCCCAAAGACCATTTTTCATATGCAAAGACTATGAAACTATCTTTTGTGTCTTGCTTAACGATATTCATTGTGAAATCAATGCCAATGAACCCTCTATTCCATGAATTCATTCGATTCCAACAAACAATAGTGTCATTGATCTTTATTAGCATTTCTCATTGATGTTAAACGTTAAATTCCAAGAAAAAGGAGTCTCTCCCATCATTTCTAGTCAATGAGGTTCCTTTTTTGATTCCAAACACACTTTTTAATACATCGATCATAAAATTAACAACTATGGCAAAACTATCTAGTATATTATTTAAAATAAACAAGTCTAAACACCATTAAAAACTCTAAATTTGTTTACTTATATCATCCCAAAGCATAAGTCATTCCTCTTGGTTTGTTTTCGTGCTAATGTTAAGTGGTTTAACTCATGAGTAATGATATATTCAATTCGCAAAAAAAGCTAAAAAGGATTGCCTCTTGCCCCAAAGACCATTTTTTCATGCAAAGACTATGAAACTATCTTTTGTGTCTTGCTTAACGACTTATATTCATTGTGAAATCAATGCCAATGAACCCTCTATTCCATGAATTCATTCGATTCCAACAAACAATAGTGTCATTGATCTTTATTAGCATTTCTCATTGATATTTAAACGTTAAATTATCAAGAAAAAGGAGAGTCTCTCCCATCATTTCTAGTCAATGAGGATCCTTTTTTGATTCCAAACACACTTTTTAATACAGCGATCATGAAAATTAACAACTATGGCTAAAACTACCAAGTATATTAATTAAAACAAACAAGTCTAAACACCATTAAAACTCTAAATGTGTTTACTTATATCATCCAAAGCAGTCATTCCTCTTGGTTTGCTGTCCGTACTAATGTTAAGTGGTTTTAACTCATGAATAATGATATATTCAATTCGCAAAAAGCTAAAAAGGATTGCCTCACGTCCCAAAGACCATTTTTTATGCAAAAGACTATGAAACTATCTTTTGTGTCTTGCTTCTATATTCATTGTGAAATCAATGCCAATGAACCCTCTATTCCATGAATTCATTCAATTCCAACAAACAATAACGTCATTGTTCTTTATTAGTATTTTCTCATTGATATTAAACGTGTTAAATTCCAAGAAAAAGGAGTCTCTCCCATCATTTCTAGTCAACGAGGTTCCTTTTTGGATTCCAAACACACTTTTTAATACAGCGATCATAAAATTAACAACTATGGCAAAACTATCTAGTATATTTTATTTAAAATAAACAAGTCTAAAACACCATTAAAACTCTATAAATTTGTTTACTTTATATCATCCCAAAGCAGTCATTCCTCTTGGTTTTGTTTTCGTGCTAATGTTAAGTGTGTTTAACTCATGAGTAATGATATATTCAATTCGCAAAAAGCTAAAAAGGATTGCCTCTTGCCCCAAAAGACCATTTTTTTCATGCAAAGACTATGAAACTATCTTTTGTGTCTTGCTTAACGACTATATTCATTTGTGAAATCAATGCCAATGAACCCTCTATTCCATGAATTCATTCGATTCCAACAAACAATAGTGTCATTGATCTTTATTAGCATTTCTCATTGATGTTAAATGTTAAATTCCAAGAAAAAGGAGTCTCTCCCATCATTTCAAGTCAACGAGGTTCCTTTTTTTTTGATTCCAAACACACTTTTTAACTACAGCGATCATCGCGTTCTTAACAAGACTATGGCTAAAATCTATCTAGTATATTAATTAAAAACAAACAAAGTGTTAAACACCATTAAAACTCTAAATGTGTTTACTTGTATCATCCAAAGCAGTCATTCCTCTTGGTTTGCTTGTCCGTACTAATGTTAAGTGGTTTAACTCATCAATAATGATATATTCAATTCGCAAAAAAAGCTAAAAAGGATTTGCCTCTTGTCCCAAAGACCATTTTTTATGCAAAGACTATGAAACTATCTTTTGTGTCTTGCTTAACGACAATCATTCATTGTGAAATCAATGGCAATGAACCCTCTATTCCATGAATTCATTCGATTCCAACAAACAATAGTGTCATTGATCTTTATTAGGACATTTCTCTTTGATATTTAACGTTAAATTCAAAGGGAAAAGAGGAGTCTTCTCTCTCCCATCATTTTTTTTGATTCCAAACACACTTTTAATACTAGCGTATCATGAAAAATTAACAACTATGGCAAACTACAAGTATATTAATTAAAACAAACAAGTGTAAACACCATTAAAACTCTAAATGTTTACTTATATCATCCAAAGCAGTCATTCCT
>JBAPLH010002140.1:0-54366 GCA_037897445.1 Ceriops zippeliana
AATTAAATTTTCCTTCATCCTTAATGATTATATTCGTTATGAAAAAAATGCCCATGGGCCATTTGTAACATGAATTCATTCAATTTAACAAACAATGGAGTGCTTGATCTTGAATTTCATTTCTTATTGATATTAATAGTTGAAGTCAAAATTAGAGCGCGCCTCAAATCATTTCTTATTAGAAAGGCTCCGCTTTTGACCCTAAACACACTTTTTCTCACATTGATCATGAAATTAACATATGTGGCTAAACAACCTAGTATATTAATAGAATGAAACAAGTATAAAGAGCATTAAAACACTAAATCTATTTAAATCCTTCAACCAAAGGTGTCAGTAATCATGGTTTGCATTTCTTAAATATGTGAGCCGTTTTAATTCCTAAATCATGAGACATTCTAATCACCTCATGTGAATTAGGCTCCTCTTATTGTTACCAGGACTATTTGTCATGTAATAACCTTGAAATTAAATTTTGCTTCATCCTTAATGACTATATACGTTATGAAATAAATGCCCATGGAGCATCTATATCATGAATTCATTCAACTTAACAAACAATGGTGTCCTTGATCTTAAATTTCATTTCTTATTGATATTAATTGTTGAATTCAAAATTCGATATTGCCTCCCATCATTTGTCATTAGGAAGGCTCCTCTTTTGACCCCAAACACACTTTTTGACACATTGATCATGAAATTAACACATGTGGCTAAACAACCTAATATATTAATAGAATCAAAGAGTATAAAGAGCATTAAAACACTAAATCTATTTAAATCCATCAACCAAAGGAGTCAGTAATCATGGTTTGCATTTCTTACATAAGTGAACTGGTTTAATTCCTAAATCATGAGACATTCTAATCACCTCATGTGAATTAGGCTCCTCTTATTGTTACTCGCACTGTTTTTCCTGCAATAACCTTGAAATTAAATTTTCCTTCATCCTTAATGATTATATTCGTTATGAAAAAAATGCCCATGGGCCATTTGTAACATGAATTCATTCAATTTAACAAACAATGGAGTCCTTGATTTTAAATTTGATTTCTTATTGATATTAATTGTTGAATTCAAAATTCGATATTGCCTCCCATCATTTGTCATTAGCAAGGCTCCTCTTTTGACCCCAAACACACTTTATGACACATTGATCATGAAATTAACACATCTGGCTAAAAAAACCCTAAATATATTAATCGAACGAAACAAGTATAAAGAGCATTAAAACACTAAATCTATTTTCAATCCATCAACCAAAGGAGTCAGTCATCATGGTTTGCATTTCTTACATAAGTGAACTGGTTTAATTCCTAAATCATGAGACATTCTAATCACCACATGTGAATTAGGCTCCTCTTATTGTTACTCGCACTATTTTTCATGCAATAACCTTGAAATTAAATTTTCCTTCATCCTTAATGATTATATTCGTTATGAAAAAAGTGCCCACGGGCCATTTTTAACATGAATTCATTCAATTTAACAAACAATGGAGTCCTTGAACTTGAATTTCATTTCTTCTTGATATTAATTGTTGAAGTCAAAATTAGAGCGCGCCTCAAATCATTTCTTATTAGAAAGGCTCCGCTTTTGACCCCGAACACACTTTTTGACACATTGATCATGAAATTAACGTATGTGGCTAAACAACCTAGTATATTAATAGAATGAAACAAGTATAAAGAGCATTAAAACACTAAATCTATTTAAATCCTTCAACCAAAGGAGTCAGTAATCATGGTTTGCAATTCTTAAATATGTGTTTTAATTCCTAAATCATGAGATATTCTAATCACCTCATGTGAATTAGGATCCTCTTATTGTTACTCACTATTTTTCATGCAATAACCTTGAAATTAAATTTTGCTTCATCCTTAATGATTATATTCGTTATGAAAAAAATGCCTATGGGCCATTTGTAACATGAATTCATTCAATTTAACAAACAATGGAGTCCTTGATCTTGAATTTCATTTCTTATTGATATTAATTGTTGAATTCAAAATTCGATATTGCCTCCCATCATTTGTCATTAGGAAGGCTCCTCTTTTGACCCCAAACACACTTTTTGACACATTGATCATGAAATTAACACATGTGGCTAAACAACCTAATATATTAATAGAATCAAAGAGTATAAAGAGCATTAAAACACTAAATCTATTTAAATCCATCAACCAAAGGAGTCAGTAATCATGGTTTGCATTTCTTACATAAGTGAACTGGTTTAATTCCTAAATCATGAGACATTCTAATCACCTCATGTGAATTAGGCTCCTCTTATTGTTACTCGCACTCTTTTTCCTGCAATAACCTTGAAATTAAATTTTCCTTCATCCTTAATGATTATATTCGTTATGAAAAAAATGCCCACGGGCCATTTTTAACATGAATTCATTCAATTTAACAAACAATGGAGTCCTTGATCTTGAATTTCATTTCTTATTGATATTAATTGTTGAAGTCAAAATTAGAGCGCGCCTCAAATCATTTCTTATTAGAAAGGCTCCGCTTTTGACCCCAAACACACTTTTTGACACATTGATCATGAAATTAACATATGTGGCTGAACAACCTAGTATATTAATAGAATGAAACAGGTATAAAGAGCATTAAAACTCTAAATCTATTTAAATCCATCAACCAAGGATTCAGTCATCATGGTTTGCATTTCGTACATAAGTGAACTCATTTAATTCCTAAATCATGAGACATTCTAATCACCTCATGTGAATTAAGTTCCTCTTATTGTTATTAGGACTATTTGTCACGCAATAAACTTGAAATTAAATTTTGCTTCGTCCTTCATGACTATATTCGTTATGAAATAAATGCCCATGGACCATTTATATCATGAATTCATTCAATTTATCAAACAATGCAGTCCTTAATGTTAAATTTCATGTCTCATAGATATTAATTGTTGAATTCAAAATTCGATATCGCCGCCCATCATTTGTCATGAGGAAGGCTCCTCTTTTGACCCAAAACACACTTTTTGACACATTGATCATGAAATTAACGCATGTGGCTAAACAACCTAGTATAGTAATAGAATCAAACAAGTATAAAGAGCATTAAAACACTAAATCTATTTAAATCCATCAACCGAAAGACTCAGTCATCATGGTTTGCATTTCTTACATATGTGAATTGGTTTTTAATTCCTAAATCATGAGACATTCTAATCACCTCATGTGAATTAGGTTCCTCTTAATGTTACCAGGACTATTTGTCATGCAATAACCTTGAAATTAAAATTTGCTTCATCCTTAATGACTATATTCGTTATGAAATAAATGCCCATGGACCATCTATATCATGAATTCATTCAATTTAACAAACAATGGAGTCCTTGATTTTAAATTTGATTTCTTATTGATATTAATTGTTGAATTCAAAATTCGATATTGCCTCCCATCATTTGTCATTAGCAAGGCTCCTCTTTTGACCCCAAACACACTTTATGACACATTGATCATGAAATTAACACATCTGGCTAAAAAACCTAATATATTAATCGAACGAAACAAGTATAAAGAGCATTAAAAACACTAAATCTATTTCAATCCATCAACCAAAGGAGTCAGTCATCATGGTTTGCATTTCTTACATAAGTGAACTGGTTTAATTCCTAAATCATGAGACATTCTAATCACCACATGTGAATTAGGCTCCTCTTATTGTTACTCGCACTATTTTTCATGCAATAACCTTGAAATTAAATTTTCCTTCATCCTTAATGATTATATTCGTTATGAAAAAAGTGCCCACGGGCCATTTTTAACATGAATTCATTCAATTTAACAAACAATGGAGTCCTTGATCTTGAATTTCATTTCTTATTGATATTAATTGTTGAAGTCAAAATTAGATATTGCCTCAAATCATTTCTTATTAGAAAGGCTCCGCTTTTGACCCCCAAACACACTTTTTGACACATTGATCATGAAATTAACATATGTGGCTGAACAACCTAGTATATTAATAGAATGAAACAGGTATAAAGAGTATTAAAACTCTAAATCTATTTAAATCCATCAACCAAGGATTCAGTCATCATGGTTTGCATTTCGTACATAAGTGAACTCATTTAATTCCTAAATCATGAGACATTCTAATCACCTCATGTGAATTAAGTTCCTCTTATTGTTATTAGGACTATTTGTCACACAATAAACTTGAAATTAAATTTTGCTTCGTCCTTCATGACTATATTCGTTATGAAATAAATGCCCATGGACCATTTATATCATGAATTCATTCAATTTATCAAACAATGCAGTCCTTAATGTTAAATTTCATGTCTCATAGATATTAATTGTTGAATTCAAAATTCGATATCGCCGCCCATCATTTGTCATGAGGAAGGCTCCTCTTTTGACCCAAAACACACTTTTTGACACATTGATCATGAAATTAACGCATGTGGCTAAACAACCTAGTATAGTAATAGAATCAAACAAGTATAAAGAGCATTAAAACACTAAATCTATTTAAATCCATCAACCGAAAGACTCAGTCATCATGGTTTGCATTTCTTACATATGTGAATTGGTTTAATTCCTAAATCATGAGACATTCTAATCACCTCATGTGAATTAGGTTCCTCTTAATGTTACCAGGACTATTTGTCATGCAATAACCTTGAAATTAAAATTTGCTTCATCCTTAATGACTATATTCGTTATGAAATAAATGCCCATGGACCATCTATATCATGAATTCATTCAATTTAACAAACAATGGAGTCCTTGATTTTAAATTTGATTTCTTATTGATATTAATTGTTGAATTCAAAATTCGATATTGCCTCCCATCATTTGTCATTAGCAAGGCTCCTCTTTTGACCCCAAACACACTTTATGACACATTGATCATGAAATTAACACATCTGGCTAAAAACCCTAATATATTAATCGAACGAAACAAGTATAAAGAGCATTAAAACACTAAATCTATTTCAATCCATCAACCAAAGGAGTCAGTCATCATGGTTTGCATTTCTTACATAAGTGAACTGGTTTAATTCCTAAATCATGAGACATTCTAATCACCACATGTGAATTAGGCTCCTCTTATTGTTACTCGCACTATTTTTCATGCAATAACCTTGAAATTAAATTTTCCTTCATCCTTAATGATTATATTCGTTATGAAAAAAGTGCCCACGGGCCATTTTTAACATGAATTCATTCAATTTAACAAACAATGGAGTCCTTGATCTTGAATTTCATTTCTTATTGATATTAATTGTTGAAGTCAAAATTAGAGCGCGCCTCAAATCATTTCTTATTAGAAAGGCTCCGCTTTTGACCCCAAACACACTTTTTGACACATTGATCATGAAATTAACATATGTGGCTGAACAACCTAGTATATTAATAGAATGAAACAGGTATAAAGAGCATTAAAACTCTAAATCTATTTAAATCCATCAACCAAGGATTCAGTCATCATGGTTTGCATTTCGTACATAAGTGAACTCATTTAATTCCTAAATCATGAGACATTCTAATCACCACATGTGAATTAGGCTCCTCTTATTGTTACTCGCACTATTTTTCATGCAATAACCTTGAAATTAAATTTTCCTTCATCCTTAATGATTATATTCGTTATGAAAAAAGTGCCCACGGGCCATTTTTAACATGAATTCATTCAATTTAACAAACAATGGAGTCCTTGATCTTGAATTTCATTTCTTATTGATATTAATTGTTGAAGTCAAAATTAGAGCGCGCCTCAAATCATTTCTTATTAGAAAGGCTCCGCTTTTGACCCCGAACACACTTTTTGACACATTGATCATGAAATTAACATATGTGGCTAAACAACCTAGTATATTAATAGAATGAAACATGTATAAAGAGCATTAAAACAGCATATCTATTTAAATCCATCAACCAAAGGTGTCAGTAATCATGGTTTGCATTTCTTAAATATGTGAACTCTTTTAATTCCTAAATCATGAGACATTCTAATCACCTCATGTGAATTAGGCTCCTCTTATTGTTACCAGGACTATTTGTCTTGTAATAACCTTGAAATTAAATTTTGCTTCATCCTTAATGACTATATTCGTTATGAAATAAATGCCCATGCACCATCTATATCATGAATTCATTCAACTTAACAAACAATGGTGTCCTTGATCTTAAATTTCATTTCTTATTGATATTAATTGTTGAATTGAAAATTCGATATATTGCCTCCCATCATTTGTCATTAGCAAGGCTCCTCTTTTGACCCCAAACACACTTTTTGACACATTGATCATGAAATTAACACATGTGGCTAAACAACCTAGTATATTAATAGAATCAAAGAATATAAAGAGCATTAAAACACTAAATCTATTTTAAATCCATCAACCAAAGGAGTCAGTAATCATTGGTTGCATTTCTTACATAAGTGAACTGGTTTAATTCCTAAATCATGAGACATTCTAATCACCTCATGTGAATTAGGCTCCTCTTATTGTTACTCGCACTATTTTTCATGCAATAACCTTGAAATTAAATTTTCCTTCATCCTTAATGATTATATTCGTTATGAAAAAAGTGCCCACGGGCCATTTTTAACATGAATTCATTCAATTTAACAAACAATGGAGTCCTTCATCTTGAATTTCATTTCTTATTGATATTAATTGTTGAAGTCAAAATTAGTGTGCGCCTCAGATCATTTCTTATTAGGAAGGCTCCTCTTTTGACCCCAAACACACTTTTTGACACATTGATCATGAAATTAACACATGTGGCTAAACAACCCAGTCTATTAATAGAATCAAAGAGTATAAAGAGCATTAAAACACAAAATCTATTTAAATCCATCAACCAAAGGAGTCAGTAATCATGGTTTGCATTTCTTACATAAGTGAACTAGTTTAATTCCTAAATCATGAGACATTCTAATCACCTCATGTGAATTAGGCTCCTCTTATTGTTACTCGCACTCTTTTTCCTGCAATAACCTTGAAATTAAATTTTCCTTCATCCTTAATGATTATATTCGTTATGAAAAAAATGCCCACGGGCCATTTTTAACATGAATTCATTCAATTTAACAAACAATGGAGTCCTTGATCTTGAATTTCATTTCTTATTGATATTATATGTTGAAGTCAAAACTAGAGCGCGCCTCAAATCATTTCTTATTAGAAAGGCTCCGCTTTTGACCCCAAACACACTTTTTGACACATTGATCATGAAATTAACATATGTGGCTGAACAACCTAGTATATTAATAGAATGAAACAGGTATAAAGAGCATTAAAACTCTAAATCTATTTAAATCCATCAACCAAGGATTCAGTCATCATGGTTTGCATTTCGTACATAAGTGAACTCATTTAATTCCTAAATCATGAGACATTCTAATCACCTCATGTGAATTAAGTTCCTCTTATTGTTATTAGGACTATTTGTCACGCAATAAACTTGAAATTAAATTTTGCTTCGTCCTTCATGACTATATTCGTTATGAAATAAATGCCCATGGACCATTTATATCATGAATTCATTCAATTTATCAAACAATGCAGTCCTTAATGTTAAATTTCATGTCTCATAGATATTAATTGTTGAATTCAAAATTCGATATCGCCGCCCATCATTTGTCATTAGGAAGGCTCCTCTTTTGACCCAAAACACACTTTTTGACACATTGATCATGAAATTAACGCATGTGGCTAAACAACCTAGTATATTAATAGAATCAAACAAGTATAAAGAGCATTAAAACCCTAAATCTATTTAAATCCATCAACCGAAGGACTCAGTCATCATGGTTTGCATTTCTTACATATGTGAATTGGTTTAATTTCTAAATCATGAGACATTCTAATCACCTCATGTGAATTAGGTTCCTCTTAATGTTTCCAAGACTATTTGTCATGCAATAACCTTGAAATTAAAATTTGCTTCATCCTTAATGACTAGATTCGTTATGAAATAAATGCCCATGGACCATCTATATCATGAATTCATTCAATTTAACAAACAATGGATTCCTTGATTTTAAATTTGATTTCTTATTGATATTAATTGTTGAATTCAAAATTTGATATTGCCTGCCATCATTTGTCATTAGCAAGGCTCCTCTTTTGACCCCAAACACACTTTATGACACATTGATCATGAAATTAACACATCTGGCTAAAAACCCTAATATATTAATCGAACGAAACAAGTATAAAGAGCATTAAAACACTAAATCTATTTAAATCCATCAACCAAAGGAGTCAGTCATCATGGTTTGCATTTCTTACATAAGTGAACTGGTTTAATTCCTAAATCATGAGACATTCTAATCACCTCATGTGAATTAGGCTCCTCTTATTGTTACTCGCACTATTTTTCCTGCAATAACCTTGAAATTAAATTTTCCTTCATCCTTAACGATTAAATTCGTTATGAAAAAAATGCCCATGGGCCATTTGTAACATGAATTCATTCAATTTAACAAACAATGGAGTCCTTGATCTTGAATTTCATTTCTTATTGATATTAATTGTTGAAGTCAAAATTAGAGATCATTTCTTATTAGAAAGGCTCCGCTTTTGACCCCAAACACACTTTTTGACACATTGATCATGAAATTAACATATGTGGCTAAACAACCTAGTATATTAATAGAATTAAACAAGTATAAAGAGCATTAAAACACTAAATCTATTTAAATCCTTCGACCAAAGGTGTCAGTAAACATGGTTTGCATTACTTAAATATGTGAACTGTTTTAATTCCTAAATCATGAGACATTCTAATCACCTCGTGTGAATTAGGCTCCTTTTATTGTTACCAGGACTATTTGTCATGTAATAACCTTGAAATTAAATTTTGCTTCATCCTTAATGACTATATTCGTTATGAAATAAATGCCCATAGACCATCTATGTCATGAATTCATTCAATTTAACAAACAATGGACTCCTTGATCTTAAATTTGATTTCTTATTAATATTAATTGTTGAATTCAAAATTCGATATTGCCTCCCATCATTTGTCATTAGCAAGGCTCCTCTTTTGATCCCAAACACACTTTATGACACATTGATCATGAAATTAACACATCTGGCTAAAAACCCTAATATATTAATCGAACAAAACAAGTATAAAGAGCATTAAAACACTAAATCTATTTAAATCCATCAACCAAAGGAGTCAGTCATCATGGTTTGCATTTCTTACATAAGTGAACTGGTTTAATTCCTAAATCATGAGACATTCTAATCACCTCATGTGAATTAGGCTCCTCTTATTGTTACTCACACTATTTTTCCTGCAATAACCTTGAAATTAAATTTTCCTTCATCCTTAATGATTAAATTCGTTATGAAAAAAATGCCCATGGGCCATTTGTAACATGAATTCATTCAATTTAACAAACAATGGAGTCCTTGATCTTGAATTTCATTTCTTATTGATATAAATTGTTGAAGTCAAAATTAGAGCGCGCCTCAAATCATTTCTTATTAGAAAGGATCCGCTTTTGACCCCAAACACACTTTTTGACACATTGATCATGAAATTAACATATGTGGCTAAACAACCTAGTATATTAACAGAATCAAACAAGTATAAAGAGCATTAAAACACTAAATCTATTTAAATCCTTCAACCAAAGGTGTCAGTAATCATGGTTTGCATTACTTAAATATGTGAACTGTTTTAATTCTTAAATCATGAGACATTCTAATCACCTCATGTGAATTAGGCTCCTCTTATTGTTACCAGGACTATTTGTCATGTAATAACCTTGAAATTAAATTTTGCTTCAACCTTAATGACTATATTCGTTATGAAATAAATGCCCATGGACCATCTATATCATGAATTCATTCAATTTAACAAACAATGGACTCCTTGATCTTAAATTTGATTTCTTATTGATATTAATTGTTGAATTCAAAATTCGATATTGCCTCCCATCATTTGTCATTAGCAAGGCTCCTCTATTGACCCCAAACACACTTTATGACACATTGATCATGAAATTAACACATCTGGCTAAAAACCCTAATATATTAATCGAACGAAACAAGTATAAAGAGCATTAAAACAATAAATCTGTTTAAATCCATCAACCAAAGGAGTCAGTCATCATGGTTTGCATTTCTTACATAAGTGAACTCGTTTAATTCCTAAATCATGAGACATTCTAATCACCTCATGTGAATTAGGCTCCTCTTATTGTTACTCGCACAATTTTTCCTGCAATAACCTTGAAATTAAATTTTTCTTCATCCTTAATGATTAAATTCGTTATGAAAAAAATGCCCAGGGGCCATTTGTAACATGAATTCATTCAATTTAATAAACAATGGAGTCCTTGATCTTGAATTTCATTTCTTATTGATATTAATTGTTCAAGTCAAAATTAGAGCGCGCCTCAAATCATTTCTTATTAGAAAGGCTCCGCTTTTGACCCCAAACACACTTTTTGACACATTGATCATGAAATTAACATATGTGGCTAAACAACCTAGTATATTAATAGAATCAAACAAGTATAAAGAGCATTAAAACACTAAATCTATTTAAATCCTTCAACCAAAGGTGTCAGTTATCATGGTTTGCATTTCTTAAATATGTGAACTGTTTTAATTCCTAAATCATGAGACATTCTAATCACCTCATGTGAATTAGGCTCCTCTTTTTGTTACTAGGACTATTTGTCATGTAATAACCTTGAAATTAAATTTTGCTTCATCCTTAATGACTATATTCGTTATGAAATAAATGCCCATGGACCATCTATATCATGAATTCATTCAACTTAACAAACAATGGAGTCCTTGATCTTGAATTTCATTTCTTATTGATATAAATTGTTGAAGTCAAAATTAGAGCGCGCCTCAAATCATTTCTTATTAGAAAGGATCCGCTTTTGACCCCAAACACACTTTTTGACACATTGATCATGAAATTAACATATGTGGCGAAACAACCTAGTATATTAACAGAATCAAACAAGTATAAAGAGCATTAAAACACTAAATCTATTTAAATCCTTCAACCAAAGGTGTCAGTAATCATGGTTTGCATTACTTAAATATGTGAACTGTTTTAATTCTTAAATCATGAGACATTCTAATCACCTCATGTGAATTAGGCTCCTCTTATTGTTACCAGGACTATTTGTCATGTAATAACCTTGAAATTAAATTTTGCTTCATCCTTAATGACTATATTCATTATGAAATAAATGCCCATGGACCATCTATATCATGAATTCATTCAATTTAACAAACAATGCACTCCTTGATCTTAAATTTGATTTCTTATTGATATTAATTGTTGAATTCAAAATTCGATATTGCCTCCCATCATTTGTCATTAGCAAGGCTCCTCTTTTGACCCCAAACACACTTTATGACACATTGATCATGAAATTAACACATCTGGCTAAAAACCCTAATATATTAATCGAACGAAACAAGTATAAAGAGCATTAAAACAATAAATCTGTTTAAATCCATCAACCAAAGGAGTCAGTAATCATTGGTTGCATTTCTTACATAAGTGAACTGGTTTAATTCCTAAATCATGAGACATTCTAATCACCTCATGTGAATTAGGCTCCTCTTATTGTTACTCGCACTATTTTTCATGCAATAACCTTGAAATTAAATTTTCCTTCATCCTTAATGATTATATTCGTTATGAAAAAAGTGCCCACGGGCCATTTTTAACATGAATTCATTCAATTTAACAAACAATGGAGTCCTTCATCTTGAATTTCATTTCTTATTGATATTAATTGTTGAAGTCAAAATTAGAGTGCGCCTCAGATCATTTCTTATTAGGAAGGCTCCTCTTTTGACCCCAAACACACTTTTTGACACATTGATCATGAAAATTAAACACATGTGGCTAAACAACCCAGTCTATTAATAGAATCAAAGAGTATAAAGAGCATTAAAACACAAAATCTATTTAAATCCATCAACCAAAGGAGTCAGTAATCATGGTTTGCATTTCTTACATAAGTGAACTCGTTTAATTCCTAAATCATGAGACATTCTAATCACCTCATGTGAATTAGGCTCCTCTTATTGTTACTCGCACTCTTTTTCCTGCAATAACCTTGAAATTAAATTTTCCTTCATCCTTAATGATTATATTCGTTATGAAAAAAATGCCCACGGGCCATTTTTAACATGAATTCATTCAATTTTTAACAAACAATGGAGTCCTTGATCTTGAATTTCATTTCTTATTGATATTTAATTGTTGAAGTCAAAATTAGAGCGCGCCTCAAATCATTTCTTATTAGAAAGGCTCCGCTTTTGACCCCAAACACACTTTTTGACACATTGATCATGAAATTAACATATGTGGCTGAACAACCTAGTATATTAATAGAATGAAACAGGTATAAAGAGCATTAAAACTCTAAATCTATTTAAATCCATCAACCAAGGATTCAGTCATCATGGTTTGCATTTCGTACATAAGTGAACTCATTTAATTCCTAAATCATGAGACATTCTAATCACCTCATGTGAATTAAGTTCCTCTTATTGTTATTAGGACTATTTGTCACGCAATAAACTTGAAATTAAATTTTGCTTCGTCCTTCATGACTATATTCGTTATGAAATAAATGCCCATGGACCATTTATATCATGAATTCATTCAATTTATCAAACAATGCAGTCCTTAATGTTAAATTTCATGTCTCATAGATATTAATTGTTGAATTCAAAAATTCGATATCGCCGCCCATCATTTGTCATGAGGAAGGCTCCTCTTTTGACCCAAAACACACTTTTTGACACATTGATCATGAAATTAACGCATGTGGCTAAACAACCTAGTATAGTAATAGAATCAAACAAGTATAAAGAGCATTAAAACACTAAATCTATTTAAATCCATCAACCGAAAGACTCAGTCATCATGGTTTGCATTTCTTACATATGTGAATTGGTTTAATTCCTAAATCATGAGACATTCTAATCACCTCATGTGAATTAGGTTCCTCTTAATGTTACCAGGACTATTTGTCATGCAATAACCTTGAAATTAAAAAATTTGCTTCATCCTTAATGACTATATTCGTTATGAAATAAATGCCCATGGACCATCTATATCATGAATTCATTCAATTTAACAAACAATGGAGTCCTTGATTTTAAATTTGATTTCTTATTGATATTAATTGTTGAATTCAAAATTCGATATTGCCTCCCATCATTTGTCATTAGCAAGGCTCCTCTTTTGACCCCAAACACACTTTATGACACATTGATCATGAAATTAACACATCTGGCTAAAAACCCTAATATATTAATCGAACGAAACAAGTATAAAGAGCATTAAAACACTAAATCTATTTCAATCCATCAACCAAAGGAGTCAGTCATCATGGTTTGCATTTCTTACATAAGTGAACTGGTTTAATTCCTAAATCATGAGACATTCTAATCACCACATGTGAATTAGGCTCCTCTTATTGTTACTCGCACTATTTTTCATGCAATAACCTTGAAATTAAATTTTCCTTCATCCTTAATGATTATATTCGTTATGAAAAAAGTGCCCACGGGCCATTTTTAACATGAATTCATTCAATTTAACAAACAATGGAGTCCTTGAACTTGAATTTCATTTCTTCTTGATATTAATTGTTGAAGTCAAAATTAGAGCGCGCCTCAAATCATTTCTTATTAGAAAGGCTCCGCTTTTGACCCCGAACACACTTTTTTGACACATTGATCATGAAATTAACATATGTGGCTAAACAACCTAGTATATTAATAGAATGAAACATGTATAAAGAGCATTAAAACAGCATATCTATTTAAATCCATCAACCAAAGGTGTCAGTAATCATGGTTTGCATTTCTTAAATATGTGAACTCTTTTAATTCCTAAATCATGAGACATTCTAATCACCTCATGTGAATTAGGCTCCTCTTATTGTTACCAGGACTATTTGTCTTGTAATAACCTTGAAATTAAATTTTGCTTCATCCTTAATGACTATATTCGTTATGAAATAAATGCCCATGCACCATCTATATCATGAATTCATTCAACTTAACAAACAATGGTGTCCTTGATCTTAAATTTCATTTCTTATTGATATTAATTGTTGAATTGAAAATTCGATATTGCCTCCCATCATTTGTCATTAGCAAGGCTCCTCTTTTGACCCCAAACACACTTTTTGACACATTGATCATGAAATTAACACATGTGGCTAAACAACCTAGTATATTAATAGAATCAAAGAATATAAAGAGCATTAAAACACTAAATCTATTTAAATCCATCAACCAAAGGAGTCAGTAATCATTGGTTGCATTTCTTACATAAGTGAACTGGTTTAATTCCTAAATCATGAGACATTCTAATCACCTCATGTGAATTAGGCTCCTCTTATTGTTACTCGCACTATTTTTCATGCAATAACCTTGAAATTAAATTTTCCTTCATCCTTAATGATTATATTCGTTATGAAAAAAGTGCCCACGGGCCATTTTTAACATGAATTCATTCAATTTAACAAACAATGGAGTCCTTCATCTTGAATTTCATTTCTTATTGATATTAATTGTTGAAGTCAAAATTAGAGTGCGCCTCAGATCATTTCTTATTAGGAAGGCTCCTCTTTTGACCCCAAACACACTTTTTGACACATTGATCATGAAATTAACACATGTGGCTAAACAACCCAGTCTATTAATAGAATCAAAGAGTATAAAGAGCATTAAAACACAAAATCTATTTAAATCCATCAACCAAAGGAGTCAGTAATCATGGTTTGCATTTCTTACATAAGTGAACTAGTTTAATTCCTAAATCATGAGACATTCTAATCACCTCATGTGAATTAGGCTCCTCTTATTGTTACTCGCACTCTTTTTCCTGCAATAACCTTGAAATTAAATTTTCCTTCATCCTTAATGATTATATTCGTTATGAAAAAAAATGCCCACGGGCCATTTTTTAACATGAATTCATTCAATTTAACAAACAATGGAGTCCTTGATCTTGAATTTCATTTCTTATTGATATTAATTGTTGAAGTCAAAATTAGAGCGCGCCTCAAATCATTTCTTATTAGAAAGGCTCCGCTTTTGACCCCAAACACACTTTTTGACACATTGATCATGAAATTAACATATGTGGCTGAACAACCTAGTATATTAATAGAATGAAACAGGTATAAAGAGCATTAAAACTCTAAATCTATTTAAATCCATCAACCAAGGATTCAGTCATCATGGTTTGCATTTCGTACATAAGTGAACTCATTTAATTCCTAAATCATGAGACATTCTAATCACCTCATGTGAATTAAGTTCCTCTTATTGTTATTAGGACTATTTGTCACGCAATAAACTTGAAATTAAATTTTGCTTCGTCCTTCATGACTATATTCGTTATGAAATAAATGCCCATGGACCATTTATATCATGAATTCATTCAATTTATCAAACAATGCAGTCCTTAATGTTAAATTTCATGTCTCATAGATATTAATTGTTGAATTCAAAATTCGATATCGCCGCCCATCATTTGTCATTAGGAAGGCTCCTCTTTTGACCCAAAACACACTTTTTGACACATTGATCATGAAATTAACGCATGTGGCTAAACAACCTAGTATATTAATAGAATCAAACAAGTATAAAGAGCATTAAAACCCTAAATCTATTTAAATCCATCAACCGAAGGACTCAGTCATCATGGTTTGCATTTCTTACATATGTGAATTGGTTTAATTTCTAAATCATGAGACATTCTAATCACCTCATGTGAATTAGGTTCCTCTTAATGTTTCCAAGACTATTTGTCATGCAATAACCTTGAAATTAAAATTTGCTTCATCCTTAATGACTATATTCGTAATGAAATAAATGCCCATGGACCATCTATATCATAAATTCATTCAATTTAACAAACAATGGATTCCTTGATTTTAAATTTGATTTCTTATTGATATTAATTGTTGAATTCAAAATTTGATATTGCCTGCCATCATTTGTCATTAGCAAGGCTCCTCTTTTGACCCCAAACACACTTTATGACACATTGATCATGAAATTAACACATCTGGCTAAAAACCCTAATATATTAATCGAACGAAACAAGTATAAAGAGCATTAAAACACTAAATCTATTTAAATCCATCAACCAAAGGAGTCAGTCATCATGGTTTGCATTTCTTACATAAGTGAACTGGTTTAATTCCTAAATCATGAGACATTCTAATCACCTCATGTGAATTAGGCTCCTCTTATTGTTACTCGCACTATTTTTCCTGCAATAACCTTGAAATTAAATTTTCCTTCATCCTTAACGATTAAATTCGTTATGAAAAAAATACCCATGGGCCATTTGTAACATGAATTCATTCAATTTAACAAACAATGGAGTCCTTGATCTTGAATTTCATTTCTTATTGATATTAATTGTTGAAGTCAAAATTAGAGATCATTTCTTATTAGAAAGGCTCCGCTTTTGACCCCAAACACACTTTTTGACACATTGATCATGAAATTAACATATGTGGCTAAACAACCTAGTATATTAATAGAATTAAACAAGTATAAAGAGCATTAAAACACTAAATCTATTTAAATCCTTCGACCAAAGGTGTCAGTAAACATGGTTTGCATTACTTAAATATGTGAACTGTTTTAATTCCTAAATCATGAGACATTCTAATCACCTCGTGTGAATTAGGCTCCTCTTATTGTTACCAGGACTATTTGTCATGTAATAACCTTGAAATTAAATTTTGCTTCATCCTTAATGACTATATTCGTTATGAAATAAATGCCCATAGACCATCTATGTCATGAATTCATTCAATTTAACAAACAATGGACTCCTTGATCTTAAATTTGATTTCTTATTAATATTAATTGTTGAATTCAAAATTCGATATTGCCTCCCATCATTTGTCATTAGCAAGGCTCCTCTTTTGATCCCAAACACACTTTATGACACATTGATCATGAAATTAACACATCTGGCTAAAAACCCTAATATATTAATCGAACAAAACAAGTATAAAGAGCATTAAAACACTAAATCTATTTAAATCCATCAACCAAAGGAGTCAGTCATCATGGTTTGCATTTCTTACATAAGTGAACTGGTTTAATTCCTAAATCATGAGACATTCTAATCACCTCATGTGAATTAGGCTCCTCTTATTGTTACTCACACTATTTTTCCTGCAATAACCTTGAAATTAAATTTTCCTTCATCCTTAATGATTAAATTCGTTATGAAAAAAATGCCCATGGGCCATTTGTAACATGAATTCATTCAATTTAACAAACAATGGAGTCCTTGATCTTGAATTTCATTTCTTATTGATATAAATTGTTGAAGTCAAAATTAGAGAGCGCCTCAAATCATTTCTTATTAGAAAGGATCCGCTTTTGACCCCAAACACACTTTTTGACACATTGATCATGAAATTAACATATGTGGCTAAACAACCTAGTATATTAACAGAATCAAACAAGTATAAAGAGCATTAAAACACTAAATCTATTTAAATCCTTCAACCAAAGGTGTCAGTAATCATGGTTTGCATTACTTAAATATGTGAACTGTTTTAATTCTTAAATCATGAGACATTCTAATCACCTCATGTGAATTAGGCTCCTCTTATTGTTACCAGGACTATTTGTCATGTAATAACCTTGAAATTAAATTTTGCTTCATCCTTAATGACTATATTCGTTATGAAATAAATGCCCATGGACCATCTATATCATGAATTCATTCAATTTAACAAACAATGGACTCCTTGATCTTAAATTTGATTTCTTATTGATATTAATTGTTGAATTCAAAATTCGATATTGCCTCCCATCATTTGTCATTAGCAAGGCTCCTCTTTTGACCCCAAACACACTTTATGACACATTGATCATGAAATTAACACATCTGGCTAAAAACCCTAATATATTAATCGAACGAAACAAGTATAAAGAGCATTAAAACAATAAATCTGTTTAAATCCATCAACCAAAGGAGTCAGTCATCATGGTTTGCATTTCTTACATAAGTGAACTCGTTTAATTCCTAAATCATGAGACATTCTAATCACCTCATGTGAATTAGGCTCCTCTTCTTGTTACTCGCATAATTTTTTCTGCAATAACCTTGAAATTAAATTTTTCTTCATCCTTAATGATTAAATTCGTTATGAAAAAAATGCCCAGGGGCCATTTGTAACATGAATTCATTCAATTTAATAAACAATGGAGTCCTTGATCTTGAATTTCATTTCTTATTGATATTAATTGTTCAAGTCAAAATTAGAGCGCGCCTCAAATCATTTCTTATTAGAAAGGCTCCGCTTTTGACCCCAAACACACTTTTTGACACATTGATCATGAAATTAACATATGTGGCTAAACAACCTAGTATATTAATAGAATCAAACAAGTATAAAGAGCATTAAAACACTAAATCTATTTAAATCCTTCAACCAAAGGTGTCAGTTATCATGGTTTGCATTTCTTAAATATGTGAACTGTTTTAATTCCTAAATCATGAGACATTCTAATCACCTCATGTGAATTAGGCTCCTCTTTTTGTTACCAGGACTATTTGTCATGTAATAACCTTGAAATTAAATTTTGCTTCATCCTTAATGACTATATTCGTTATGAAATAAATGCCCATGGACCATCTATATCATGAATTCATTCAACTTAACAAACAATGGAGTCCTTGATCTTGAATTTCATTTCTTATTGATATAAATTGTTGAAGTCAAAATTAGAGCGCGCCTCAAATCATTTCTTATTAGAAAGGATCCGCTTTTGACCCCAAACACACTTTTTGACACATTGATCATGAAATTAACATATGTGGCTAAACAACCTAGTATATTAACAGAATCAAACAAGTATAAAGAGCATTAAAACACTAAATCTATTTAAATCCTTCAACCAAAGGTGTCAGTAATCATGGTTTGCATTACTTAAATATGTGAACTGTTTTAATTCTTAAATCATGAGACATTCTAATCACCTCATGTGAATTAGGCTCCTCTTATTGTTACCAGGACTATTTGTCATGTAATAAACTTGAAATTAAATTTTGCTTCATCCTTAATGACTATATTCATTATGAAATAAATGCCCATGGACCATCTATATCCTGAATTCATTCAATTTAACAAACAATGCACTCCTTGATCTTAAATTTGATTTCTTATTGATATTAATTGTTGAATTCAAAATTCGATATTGCCTCCCATCATTTGTCATTAGCAAGGCTCCTCTTTTGACCCCAAACACACTTTATGACACATTGATCATGAAATTAACACATCTGGCTAAAAACCCTAATATATTAATCGAACGAAACAAGTATAAAGAGCATTAAAACAATAAATCTGTTTAAATCCATCAACCAAAGGAGTCAGTCATCATGGTTTGCATTTCTTACATAAGTGAACTGGTTTAATTCCTAAATCATGAGACATTCTAATCACCTCATGTGAATTAGGCTCCTCTTATTGTTACCAGGACTATTTGTCATGTAATAACCTTGAAATTAAATTTTGCTTCATCCTTAATGACTATATTCGTTATGAAATAAATGCCCATGGACCATCTATATCATGAATTCATTCAATTTAACAAACAATGCACTTCTTGATCTTAAATTTGATTTCTTATTGATATTAATTGTTGAATTCAAAATTCGATATTGCCTCCCATCATTTGTCATTAGCAAGGCTCCTCTTTTGATCCCAAACACACTTTATGACACATTGATCATGAAATTAACACATCTGGCTAAAAACCCTAATATATTAATCGAACGAAACAAGTATAAAGAGCATTAAAACAATAAATCTGTTTAAATCCATCAACCAAAGGAGTCAGTCATCATGGTTTGCATTTCTTACATAAGTGAACTGGTTTAATTCCTAAATCATGAGACATTCTAATCACCTCATGTGAATTAGGCTCCTCTTATTGTTACTCGCACTCTTTTTCCTGCAATAACCTTGAAATTAAATTTTCCTTCATCCTTAATGATTATATTCGTTATGAAAAAAATGCCCACGGGCCATTTTTAACATGAATTCATTCAATTTAACAAACAATGGTGTCCTTGATCTTGAATTTCATTTCTTATTGATATTAATTGTTGAAGTCAAAATTAGAGCGCGCCTCAAATCATTTCTTATTAGAAAGGCTCCGCTTTTGACCCCAAACACACTTTTTGACACATTGATCATGAAATTAACATATGTGGCTGAACAACCTAGTATATTAATAGAATGAAACAGGTATAAAGAGCATTAAAACTCTAAATCTATTTAAATCCATCAACCAAGGATTCAGTCATCATGGTTTGCATTTCGTACATAAGTGAACTCATTTAATTCCTAAATCATGAGACATTCTAATCACCTCATGTGAATTAAGTTCCTCTTATTGTTATTAGGACTATTTGTCACGCAATAAACTTGAAATTAAATTTTGCTTCGTCCTTCATGACTATATTCGTAATGAAATAAATGCCCATAGACCATTTATATCATGAATTCATTCAATTTATCAAACAATGCAGTCCTTAATGTTAAATTTCATGTCTCATAGATATTAATTGTTGAATTCAAAATTCGATATCGCCGCCCATCATTTGTCATTAGGAAGGCTCCTCTTTTGACCCAAAACACACTTTTTGACACATTGATCATGAAATTAACGCATGTGGCTAAACAACCTAGTATATTAATAGAATCAAACAAGTATAAAGAGCATTAAAACCCTAAATCTATTTAAATCCATCAACCGAAGGACTCAGTCATCATGGTTTTCATTTCTTACATATGTGAATTGGTTTAATTTCTAAATCATGAGACATTCTAATCACCTCATGTGAATTAGGTTCCTCTTAATGTTTCCAAGACTATTTGTCATGCAATAACCTTGAAAATAAAAATTTGCTTCATCCTTAATGACTATATTCGTTATGAAATAAATGCCCATGGACCATCTATATCATGAATTCATTCAATTTAACAAACAATGGATTCCTTGATTTTAAATTTGATTTCTTATTGATATTAATTGTTGAATTCAAAATTTGATATTGCCTGCCATCATTTGTCATTAGCAAGGCTCCTCTTTTGACCCCAAACACACTTTATGACACATTGATCATGAAATTAACACATCTGGCTAAAAACCCTAATATATTAATCGAACGAAACAAGTATAAAGAGCATTAAAACACTAAATCTATTTAAATCCATCAACCAAAGGAGTCAGTCATCATGGTTTGCATTTCTTACATAAGTGAACTGGTTTAATTCCTAAATCATGAGACATTCTAATCACCTCATGTGAATTAGGCTCCTCTTATTGTTACTCACACTATTTTTCCTGCAATAACCTTGAAATTAAATTTTCCTTCATCCTTAACGATTAAATTCGTTATGAAAAAAATGCCCATGGGCCATTTGTAACATGAATTCATTCAATTTAACAAACAATGGAGTCCTTGATCTTGAATTTCATTTCTTATTGATATTAATTGTTGAAGTCAAAATTAGAGATCATTTCTTATTAGAAAGGCTCCGCTTTTGACCCCAAACACACTTTTTGACACATTGATCATGAAATTAACATATGTGGCTAAACAACCTAGTATATTAATAGAATTAAACAAGTATAAAGAGCATTAAAACACTAAATCTATTTAAATCCTTCGACCAAAGGTGTCAGTAAACATGGTTTGCATTACTTAAATATGTGAACTGTTTTAATTCCTAAATCATGAGACATTCTAATCACCTCGTGTGAATTAGGCTCCTCTTATTGTTACCAGGACTATTTGTCATGTAATAACCTTGAAATTAAATTTTGCTTCATCCTTAATGACTATATTCGTTATGAAATAAATGCCCATAGACCATCTATATCATGAATTCATTCAATTTAACAAACAATGGACTCCTTGATCTTAAATTTGATTTCTTATTAATATTAATTGTTGAATTCAAAATTCGATATTGCCTCCCATCATTTGTCATTAGCAAGGCTCCTCTTTTGATCCCAAACACACTTTATGACACATTGATCATGAAATTAACACATCTGGCTAAAAACCCTAATATATTAATCGAACAAAACAAGTATAAAGAGCATTAAAACACTAAATCTATATTTAAATCCATCAACCAAAGGAGTCAGTCATCATGGTTTGCATTTCTTACATAAGTGAACTGGTTTAATTCCTAAATCATGAGACATTCTAATCACCTCATGTGAATTAGGCTCCTCTTATTGTTTACTCACACTATTTTTCCTGCAATAACCTTGAAATTAAATTTTCCTTCATCCTTAATGATTAAATTCGTTATGAAAAAAATGCCCATGGGCCATTTGTAACATGAATTCATTCAATTTAACAAACAATGGAGTCCTTGATCTTGAATTTCATTTCTTATTGATATAAATTGTTGAAGTCAAAATTAGAGCGCGCCTCAAATCATTTCTTATTAGAAAGGATCCGCTTTTGACCCCAAACACACTTTTTGACACATTGATCATGAAATTAACATATGTGGCTAAACAACCTAGTATATTAACAGAATCAAACAAGTATAAAGAGCATTAAAACACTAAATCTATTTAAATCCTTCAACCAAAGGTGTCAGTAATCATGGTTTGCATTACTTAAATATGTGAACTGTTTTAATTCCTAAATCGTGAGACATTCTAATCACCTCATGTGAATTAGGCTCCTCTTATTGTTACCAGGACTATTTGTCATGTAATAACCTTGAAATTAAATTTTGCTTCATCCTTAATGACTATATTCGTTATGAAATAAATGCCCATGGACCATCTATATCATGAATTCATTCAATTTAACAAACAATGGACTCCTTGATCTTAAATTTGATTTCTTATTGATATTAATTGTTGAATTCAAAATTCGATATTGCCTCCCATCATTTGTCATTAGCAAGGCTCCTCTTTTGACCCCAAACACACTTTATGACACATTGATCATGAAATTAACACATCTGGCTAAAAACCCTAATATATTAATCGAACGAAACAAGTATAAAGAGCATTAAAACAATAAATCTGTTTAAATCCATCAACCAAAGGAGTCAGTCATCATGGTTTGCATTTCTTACATAAGTGAACTGGTTTAATTCCTAAATCATGAGACATTCTAATCACCTCATGTGAATTAGGCTCCTCTTATTGTTACTCGCACAATTTTTCCTGCAATAACCTTGAAATTAAATTTTTCTTCATCCTTAATGATTAAATTCGTTATGAAAAAAATGCCCAGGGGCCATTTGTAACATGAATTCATTCAATTTAATAAACAATGGAGTCCTTGATCTTGAATTTCATTTCTTATTGATATTAATTGTTCAAGTCAAAAATAGAGCGCGCCTCAAATCATTTCTTATTAGAAAGGCTCCGCTTTTGACCCCAAACACACTTTTTGACACATTGATCATGAAATTAACATATGTGGCTAAACAACCTAGTATATTAATAGAATCAAACAAGTATAAAGAGCATTAAAAAACACTAAATCTATTTAAATCCTTCAACCAAAGGTGTCAGTTATCATGGTTTGCATTTCTTAAATATGTGAACTGTTTTAATTCCTAAATCATGAGACATTCTAATCACCTCATGTGAATTAGGCTCCTCTTATTGTTACCAGGACTATTTGTCATGTAATAACCTTGAAATTAAATTTTGCTTCATCCTTAATGACTATATTCGTTATGAAATAAATGCCCATGGACCATCTATATCATGAATTCATTCAACTTAACAAACAATGGAGTCCTTGATCTTGAATTTCATTTCTTATTGATATAAATTGTTGAAGTCAAAATTAGAGCGCGCCTCAAATCATTTCTTATTAGAAAGGATCCGCTTTTGACCCCAAACACACTTTTTGACACATTGATCATGAAATTAACATATGTGGCTAAACAACCTAGTATATTAACAGAATCAAACAAGTATAAAGAGCATTAAAACACTAAATCTATTTAAATCCTTCAACCAAAGGTGTCAGTAATCATGGGTTTGCATTACTTAAATATGTGAACTGTTTTAATTCTTAAATCATGAGACATTCTAATCACCTCATGTGAATTAGGCTCCTCTTATTGTTACCAGGACTATTTGTCATGTAATAACCTTGAAATTAAAATTTTGCTTCATCCTTAATGACTATATTCGTTATGAAATAAATGCCCATGGACCATCTATATCATGAATTCATTCAATTTAACAAACAATGCACTCCTTGATCTTAAATTTGATTTCTTATTGATATTAATTGTTGAATTCAAAATTCGATATTGCCTCCCATCATTTGTCATTAGCAAGGCTCCTCTTTTGACCCCAAGCACACTTTATGACACATTGATCATGAAATTAACACATCTGGCTAAAAACCCTAATATATTAATCGAACGAAACAAGTATAAAGAGCATTAAAACAATAAATCTGTTTAAATCCTTCAACCAAAGGAGTCAGTCATCATGGTTTGCATTTCTTACATAAGTGAACTCGTTTAATTCCTAAATCATGAGACATTCAAATCACCTCATGTGAATTAGGCTCCTCTTATTGTTACTCGCACAATTTTTCCTGCAATAACCTTGAAATTAAATTTTTCTTCATCCTTAATGATTAAATTCGTTATGAAAAAAATGCCCAGGGGCCATTTGTAACATGAATTCATTCAATTTAATAAACAATGGAGTCCTTGATCTTGAATTTCATTTCTTATTGATATTAATTGTTGAAGTCAAAATTAGAGCGCGCCTCAAATCATTTCTTATTAGAAAGGCTCCGCTTTTGACCCCAAACACACTTTTTGACACATTGATCATGAAATTAACATATGTGGCTAAACAACCTAGTATATTAATAGAATCAAACAAGTATAAAGAGCATTAAAACACTAAATCTATTTAAATCCTTCAACCAAAGGTGTCAGTTATCATGGTTTGCATTTCTTAAATATGTGAACTGTTTTAATTCCTAAATCATGAGACATTCTAATCACCTCATGTGAATTAGGCTCCTCTTATTGTTACCAGGACTATTTGTCATGTAATAACCTTGAAATTAAATTTTGCTTCATCCTTAATGACTATATTCGTTATGAAATAAATGCCCATGGACCATCTATATCATGAATTCATTCAACTTAACAAACAATGGAGTCCTTGATCTTGAATTTCATTTCTTATTGATATAAATTGTTGAAGTCAAAATTAGAGCGCGCCTCAAATCATTTCTTATTAGAAAGGCTCCGCTTTTGACCCCAAACACACTTTTTGACACATTGATCATGAAATTAACATATGTGGCTAAACAACCTAGTATATTAATAGAATGAAACATGTATAAAGAGCATTAAAACAGTATATCTATTTAAATCCATCAACCAAAGGTGTCAGTAATCATGGTTTGCATTTCTTAAATATGTGAACTGTTTTAATTCCTAAATCATGAGACATTCTAATCACCTCATGTGAATTAGGCTCCTCTTATTGTTACCAGGACTATTTGTCATGTAATAACCTTGAAATTAAATTTTGTTTCATCCTTAATGACTATATTCGTTATGAAATAAATGCCCATGGACCATCTATATCATGAATTCATTCAATTTAACAAACAATGGACTCCTTGATCTTAAATTTGATTTCTTATTGATATTAATTGTTGAATTCAAAATTCGATATTGCCTCCCATCATTTGTCATTAGCAAGGCTCCTCTTTTGACCCCAAACACACTTTATGACAATTTGATCATGAAATTAACACATGTTGCTAAAAACCCTAATATATTAATAGAACAAAACAAGTATAAAGAGCATTAAAACACTAAATCTATTTAAATCCATCAACCAAAGGAGTCAGTCATCATGGTTTGCATTTCTTACATAAGTGAACTGGTTTAATTCCTAAATCATAAGACATTCTATTCACATCATGTGAATTAGGCTCCTCTTAATGTGACCAGCACTATTTGTCATGCATTAACCTTGAAATTAAATTTTGCTTCATCCTTAATGACTATATTCGATATGAAATAAATGCCCATGGACCATCTATATCATGAATTCATTCAATTTAACAAACAATGGAGTCCTTGATCTTAAATTTGATTTCTTATTGATATTAATTGTTGAATTCAAAATTCGATATCGCCGCCGATCATTTGTCATTAGGAAGGCTCCTCTTTTGACCCAAAACACACTTTTTGACACATTGATCATGAAATTAACTCATGTGGCTAAACAACCTAGTATATTAATAGAATCAAACAAGTATTAAGACCATTAAAACCCTAAATCTATTTAAATCCATCAACCGAAGGAGTGAGTCATCATGGTTTGCATTTCTTACATGTGTGAATTGGTTTAATTCCTAAATCATGAGACATTCTAATCACCTCATGTGAATTAGGTTCCTCTTAATGTGACCAGCACTATTTGTCATGCAATAACCTTGAAATTAAATTTTGCTTCATCCTTAATGACTATATTCGATATGAAATAAATGCCCATGGACCATCTATATCATGAATTCATTCAATTTAACAAACAATGGACTCCTTGATCTTAAATTTGATTTCTTATTGATATATTAATTGTTGAATTCAAAATTCGATATTGCCTCTCCCATCATTTGTCATTAGGAAGGCTCCACTTTTGACCCCAAAACACACTTTATGACACATTGATCATGAAATTAACACATGTGGCTAAACAACCTAGTATATTAATAGAATGAAACAAGTATAAAGAGCATTAAAACACTAAATCTATTTAAATCCATCAACCAAAGGAGTGAGTCATCATGGTTTGCATTTCTTACATAAGTGAACTGGTTTAATTCCTAAATCATGAGACATTCTAATCACCTCATGTGAATTAGGCTCCTCTTATTGTTACCAGGACTATTTGTCATGCAATAACCTTGAAATTAAATTTTGCTTCATCCTTAACGACTATATTCGTTATGAAATAAATGCCCATGGACCATCTATATCATGAATTCATTCAATTTAACAAACAATGGACTCCTTGATCTTAAATTTGATTTCTTATTGATATTAATTATTGAATTCAAAATTCGATATTGCCTCCCATCATTTGTCATTAGCAAGGCTCCTCTTTTGACCCCAAACACACTTTATGACACATTGATCATGAAATTAACACGTTTGGCTAAAAACCCTTATATATTAATAGAACGAAACAAGTATAAAGAGCATTAAAAAACTAAATCTATTTAAATCCATCAACCAAAGGAGTCAGTCATCATGGTTTGCATTTCTTACATAAGTGAACTGGTTTAATTCCTAAATCATGAGACATTCTAATCACCTCATGTGAATTAGGCTCCTCTTATTGTTACTCGCACTATTTTTCATGCAATAACCTTGAAATTAAATTTTCCTTCATCCTTAATGATTATATTCGTTATGAAAAAAGTGCCCACGGGCCATTTTTAACATGAATTCATTCAATTTAACAAACAATGGAGTCCTTTATCTTGAATTTCATTTCTTATTGATATTAATTGTGGAAGTCAAAATTAGAGCGCGCCTCAAATCATTTCTTATTAGAAAGGCCCCGCTTTTGACCCCAAACACACTTTTTGACACATTGATCATGAAATTAACGCATGTGGCTAAACAACCTAGTATATTAATAGAATCAAACAAGTATAAAGAGCATTAAAACACCAAATCTATTTAAATCCATCAACCGAAAGACTCAGTCATCATGGTTTGCATTTCTTACATATGTGAATTGGTTTAATTCCTAAATCATGAGACATTCTAATCACCTCATGTGAATTAGGTTCCTCTTAATGTTACCAGGACTATTTGTCATGCAATAACCTTGAAATTAAAATTTGCTTCATCCTTAATAACTATATTCGTTATGAAATAAATGCCCATGGACCATCTATATCATGAATTCATTCAATTTAACAAACAATGGAGTCCTTGATTTTAAATTTGATTTCTTATTGATATTAATTGTTGAATTCAAAATTCGATATTGCCTCCCATCATTTGTCATTAGCAAGGCTCCTCTTTTGACCCCAAACACACTTTATGACACATTGATCATGAAATTAACACATCTGGCTAAAAACCCTAATATATTAATCGAACGAAACAAGTATAAAGAGCATTAAAACACTAAATCTATTTCAATCCATCAACCAAAGGAGTCAGTCATCACGGTTTGCATTTCTTACATAAGTGAACTGGTTTAATTCCTAAATCATGAGACATTCTAATCACCACATGTGAATTAGGCTCCTCTTATTGTTACTCGCACTCTTTTTCCTGCAATAACCTTGAAATTAATTTTCCTTCATCCTTAATGATTATATTCGTTATGAAAAAAGTGCCCACGGGCCATTTTTAACATGAATTCATTCAATTTAACAAACAATGGAGTCCTTGAACTTGAATTTCATTTCTTCTTGATATTAATTGTTGAAGTCAAAATTAGAGTGCGCCTCAAATCATTTCTTATTAGAAAGGCTCCGCTTTTGACCCCGAACACACTTTTTGACACATTCATCATGAAATTAACATATATGGCTAAACAACCTAGTATATTAATAGAATGAAACATGTATAAAGAGCATTAAAACAGTATATCTATTTAAATCCATCAACCAAAGGTGTCAGTAATCATGGTTTGCATTTCTTAAATATGTGAACTCTTTTAATTCCTAAATCATGAGACATTCTAATCAACTCATGTGAATTAGGCTCCTCTTATTGTTACCAGGACTATTTGTCATGTAATAACCTTGAAATTAAATTTTGCTTCATCCTTAATGACTATATTCGTTATGAAATAAATGCCCATGCACCATCTATATCATGAATTCATTCAACTTAACAAACAATGGTGTCCTTGATCTTAAATTTCATTTCTTATTGATATTAATTGTTGAATTCAAAATTCGATATTGCCTCCCATCATTTGTCATTAGCAAGGCTCCTCTTTTGACCCCAAACACACTTTTTGACACATTGATCATGAAATTAACACATGTGGCTAAACAACCTAGTATATTAATAGAATCAAAGAATATAAAGAGCATTAAAAAACTAAATCTATTTAAATCCATCAACCAAAGGAGTCAGTAATCATTGGTTGCATTTCTTACATAAGTGAACTGGTTTAATTCCTAAATCATGAGACATTCTAATCACACACTCATGTGAATTAGGCTCCTCTTATTGTTACTCGCACTATTTTTCATGCAATAACCTTGAAATTTAATTTTCCTTCATCCTTAATGATTATATTCGCTATGAAAAAAGTGCCCACGGGCCATTTTTAACATGAATTCATTCAATTTAACAAACAATGGAGTCCTTGATCTTGAATTTCATTTCTTATTGATATTAATTGTTGAAGTCAAAATTAGAGTGCGCCTCAGATCATTTCTTATTAGGAAGGCTCCTCTTTTGACCCCAAACACACTTTTTGACACATTGATCATGAAATTAACACATGTGGCTAAACAACCCAGTCTATTAATAGAATCAAAGAGTATAAAGAGCATTAAAACACAAAATCTATTTAAATCCATCAACCAAAGGAGTCAGTAATCATGGTTTGCATTTCTTACATAAGTGAACTGGTTTAATTCCTAAATCATGAGACATTCTAATCACCTCATGTGAATTAGGCTCCTTTTATTGTTACTCGCACTCTTTTTCCTGCAATAACCTTGAAATTAAATTTTCCTTCATCCTTAATGATTATATTCGTTATGAAAAAAATGCCCACGGGCCATTTTTAACATGAATTCATTCAATTTAACAAACAATGGAGTCCTTGATCTTGAATTTTATTTCTTATTGATATTAATTGTTGAAGTCAAAATTAGAGCGCGCCTCAAATCATTTCTTATTAGAAAGGCTCCGCTTTTGACCCCAAACACACTTTTTGACACATTAATCATGAAATTAACATATGTGGCTGAACACTAGTATATTAATAGAATGAAACAGGTATAAAGAGCATTAAAACTCTAAATCTATTTAAATCCATCAACCAAGGATTCAGTCATCATGGTTTGCATTTCGTACATAAGTGAACTCATTTAATTCCTAAATAATGAGACATTCTAATCACCTCATGTGAATTAAGTTCCTCTTATTGTTACTAGGACTATTTGTCACACAATAAACTTGAGATTAAATTTTGCTTCGTCCTTCATGACTATATTCGTTATGAAATAAATGCCCATGGACCATTTATATCATGAATTCATTTAATTTATCAAACAATGCAGTCCTTAATGTTAAATTTCATGTCTCATAGATATTAATTGTTGAATTCAAAATTCGATATCGCCGCCCATCATTTGTCATTAGGAAGGCTCCTCTTTTGACCCAAAACACACTTTTTGACACATTGATCATGAAATTAACGCATGTGGCTAAACAACCTAGTATATTAATAGAATCAAACAAGTATAAAGAGCATTAAAACCCTAAATCTATTTAAATCCATCAACTGAAGGACTCAGTCATCATGGTTTGCATTTCTTACATATGTGAATTGGTTTAATTTCTAAATCATGAGACATTCTAATCACCTCATGTGAATTAGGTTCCTCTTAATGTTTCCAAGACTATTTGTCATGCAATAACCTTGAAATTAAAATTTGCTTCATCCTTAATGACTATATTCGTTATGAAATAAATGCCCATGGACCATCTATATCATGAATTCATTCAATTTAACAAACAATGGATTCCTTGATTTTAAATTTGATTTCTTATTGATATTAATTGTTGAATTCAAAATTTGATATTGCCTGCCATCATTTGTCATTAGCAAGGCTCCTCTTTTGACCCCAAACACACTTTATGACACATTGATCATGAAATTAACACATCTGGCTAAAAACCCTAATATATTAATCAAACGAAACAAGTATAAAGAGCATTAAAACACTAAATCTATTTAAATCCATCAACCAAAGGAGTCAGTCATCATGGTTTGCATTTCTTACATAAGTGAACTGGTTTAATTCCTAAATCATGAGACATTCTAATCACCTCATGTGAATTAGGCTCCTCTTATTGTTACTCACACTATTTTTCCTGCAATAACCTTGAAATTAAATTTTCCTTCATCCTTAACGATTAAATTCGTTATGAAAAAAATGCCCATGGGCCATTTGTAACATGAATTCATTCAATTTAACAAACAATGGAGTCCTTGATCTTGAATTTCATTTCTTATTGATATTAATTGTTGAAGTCAAAATTAGAGATCATTTCTTATTAGAAAGGCTCCGCTTTTGACCCCAAACACACTTTTTGACACATTGATCATGAAATTAACATATGTGGCTAAACAACCTAGTATATTAATAGAATTAAACAAGTATAAAGAGCATTAAAACACTAAATCTATTTAAATCCTTCGACCAAAGGTGTCAGTAAACATGGTTTGCATTACTTAAATATGTGAACTGTTTTAATTCCTAAATCATGAGACATTCTTATCACCTCATGTGAATTAGGCTCCTCTTATTGTTACCAGGACTATTGGTCATGTAATAACCTTGAAATTAAATTTTGCTTCATCCTTAATGACTATATTCGTTATGAAATAAATGCCCATGGACCATCTATATCATGAATTCATTCAATTTAACAAACAATGGACTCCTTGATCTTAAATTTGATTTCTTATTGATATTAATTGTTGAATTGAAAATTTCATATTGCCTCCCATCATTTGTCATTAGCAAGGCTCCTCTTTTTATCCCAAACACACTTTATGACACATTGATCATGAAATTAACACATCTGGCTAAAAACCCTAATATATTAATCGAACGAAACAAGTATAAAGAGCATTAAAACACTAAATCTATTTAAATCCATCAACCAAAGGAGTCAGTCATCATGGTTTGCATTTCTTACATAAGTGAACTGGTTTAATTCCTAAATCATGAGACATTCTAATCACCTCATGTGAATTAGGCTCCTGTTATTGTTACTCGCACTATCTTTCATGCAATAACCTTGAAATTAAATTTTGCTTCATCCTTAATGATTATATTCGTTATGAAAAAAGTGCCCACAGGCCATTTCTAACATGAATTCATTCAATTTAACAAACAATGGATTCCTTGATCTTGAATTTAATTTCTTATTGATATTAATTGTTGAATTCAAAATTAGAGAGCGCCTCAAATCATTTCTTATTAGAAGGCTCCGCTTTTGAACCCAAACACACTTTTTGACACATTGATCATGAAATTAACACATGTGGCTAAACAACCTAGTATATTAATAGAATCAAAAAGTATATAGAGCTTTAAAACACTAAATCTATTTAAATCCATCAACCAAAGGAGTCAGTCATCATGGTTTGCATTTCTTACATTTGTGAACTGTTTTTATTCCTAAATCATGAGACATTCTAATCACCTCATGTGAATTAGGCTCCTCTTATTGTTACTCGCACTATTTTTCATGCAATAACCTTGAAATTAAATTTTACTTCATGCTTAATGATTATATTCGTTATGAAAAAGATGCCTATGGGCCATTTGTAACATGAATTCATTCAATTTAACAAACAATGGAGTCTTTGATCGAGAATTTCATTTCTTATTGATATTATATGTTGAATTCAAAATTCGAGAGCACCTCAAATCAGTTCTTATTAGCAAGGCTCCGCTTTTGAGCCCGAACACACTTTTTGACACATTGATCATGAAATTAACACATGTGGCAAAATAACCTAGTATATTAATAGAATTAAAGACTATAAATAGCATTAAAACACTAAATCTATTTAAATCCATCAACCAAAACAGTCAGTAATCATGGTTTGCATTTCTTACATTTGTGAACTGTTTTAATTCCTAAATCATGAGACATTCTAATCACCTCATGTGAATTAGGCTCCTCTTATTGTTACCAAGACTATTTGTCATGCAATAACCTTGAAATTAAATTTTGCTTCATCCTTAATGACTATATTCGTTATGAAATAAATGCCCATGGACCATCTATATCATGAATTCATTCAATTTAACAAACAATGGACTCCTTGATCTTAAATTTGATTTCTTATTGATATTAATTGTTGAATTCAAAATTCGATATTGCCTCCCATCATTTGTCATTAGCAAGGCTCCTCTTTTGACCCCAAACACACTTTATGACACATTGATCATGAAATTAACACGTTTGGCTAAAAACCCTTATATATTAATAGAACGAAACAAGTATAAAGAGCATTAAAAAACTAAATCTATTTAAATCCATCAACCAAAGGAGTCAGTCATCATGGTTTGCATTTCTTACATAAGTGAACTGGTTTAATTCCTAAATCATGAGACATTCTAATCATCTCGTGTGAATTAGGCTCCTCTTATTGTTACTCGCACTATTTTTCATGCAATAACCTTGAAATTAAATTTTCCTTCATCCTTAATGATTATATTCGTTATGAAAAAAGTGCCCACGGGCCATTTTTAACATGAATTCATTCAATTTAACAAACAATGGAGTCCTTTATCTTGAATTTCATTTCTTATTGATATTAATTGTGGAAGTCAAAATTAGAGCGCGCCTCAAATCATTTCTTATTAGAAAGGCTCCGCTTTTGACCCCAAACACACTTTTTGACACATTGATCATGAAATTAACGCATGTGGCTAAACAACCTAGTATATTAATAGAATCAAACAAGTATAAAGAGCATTAAAACACTAAATCTATTTAAATCCTTCCACCAAAGGTGTCAGTTATCATGGTTTGCATTTCTTAAATATGTGAACTGTTTTAATTCCTAAATCATGAGACATTCTAATCACCTCATGTGAATTAGGCTCCTCTTATTGTTACCAAGACTATTTGTCATGCAATAACCTTGAAATTAAATTTTGCTTCATCCTTAATGACTATATTCGTTATGAAATAAATGCCCATGGACCATCTATATCATGAATTCATTCAATTTAACAAACAATGGACTCCTTGATCTTAAATTTGATTTCTTATTGATATTAATTGTTGAATTGAAAATTTCATATTGCCTCCCATCATTTGTCATTAGCAAGGCTCTTCTTTTTATCCCAAACACACTTTATGACACATTGATCATGAAATTAACACATCTGGCTAAAAATCCTAATATATTAATCGAACGAAACAAGTATAAAGAGCATTAAAACACTAAATCTATTTAAATCCATCAACCAAAGGAGTCAGTCATCATGGTTTGCATTTCTTACATAAGTGAACTGGTTTAATTCCTAAATCATGAGACATTCTAATCATCTCGTGTGAATTAGGCTCCTCTTATTGTTACTCGCACTATTTTTCATGCAATAACCTTGAAATTAAATTTTTCTTCATCCTTAATGATTAAATTCGTTATGGAAAAAATGCCCAGGGGCCATTTGTAACATGAATTCATTCAATTTAAGAAACAATGGAGTCCTTGATCTTGAATTTCATTTCTTATTGATATTAATTGTTGAAGTCAAAATTAGAGTGCGCCTCAAATCATTTCTTATTAGAAAGGCTCCGCTGTTGACCCCAAACACACTTTTTGACACATTGATCATGAAATTAACATATGTGGCTAAACAACCTAGTATATTAATAGAATCAAACAAGTATAAAGAGCATTAAAACACTAAATCTATTTAAATCCTTCCACCAAAGGTGTCAGTTATCATGGTTTGCATTTCTTAAATATGTGAACTGTTTTAATTCCTAAATCATGAGACATTCTAATCACCTCATGTGAATTAGGCTCCTCTTATTGTTACCAGGACTATTTGTCATGTAATAACCTTGAAATTAAATTTTGCTTCATCCTTAATGACTATATTCGTTATGAAATAAATGCCCATGGACCATCTATATCATGAATTCATTAAATTTAACAAACAATGGACTCCTTGATCTTAAATTTGATTTCTTATTGATATTAATTGTTGAATTGAAAATTTCATATTGCCTCCCATCATTTGTCATTAGCAAGGCTCTTCTTTTTATCCCAAACACACTTTATGACACATTGATCATGAAATTAACACATCTGGCTAAAAATCCTAATATATTAATCGAACGAAACAAGTATAAAGAGCATTAAAACACTAAATCTATTTAAATCCATCAACCAAAGGAGTCAGTCATCATGGTTTGCATTTCTTACATAAGTGAACTGGTTTAATTCCTAAATCATGAGACATTCTAATCACCTCATGTGAATTAGGCTCCTCTTATTGTTACTCACACTATTTTTCCTGCAATAACCTTGAAATTGAATTTTCCTTCATCCTTAATGATTAAATTCGTTATGAAAAAAATGCCCATGGGCCATTTGTAACATGAATTCATTCAATTTAACAAACAATGGAGTCCTTGATCTTGAATTTCATTTCTTATTGATATTAATTGTTGAAGTCAAAATTAGAGCGCGCCTCAAATTATTTCTTATTAGAAAGGCTCCGCTTTTGACCCCAAACACACTTTTTGACACATTGATCATGAAATTAATATATGTGGCTAAACAACCTAGTATATTAACAGAATGAAACAAGTATAAAGAGCATTAGAACACTAAATCTATTTAAATCCTTCAACCAAAGGTGTCAGTAATCATGGTTTGCATTACTTAAATATGTGAACTGTTTTAATTCCTAAATCATGAGACATTCTAATCACCTCATGTGAATTAGGCTCCTCTTATTGTTACCAGGACTATTTGTCATGTAATAACCTTGAAATTAAATTTTGCTTCATCCTTAATGACTATATTCGTTATGAAATAAATGCCCATGGACCATCTATATCATGAATTCATTCAATTTAACAAACAATGGACTCCTTGATCTTAAATTTGATTTCTTATTGATATTAATTGTTGAATTCAAAATTCGATATTGCCTCCCATCATTTGTCATTAGCAAGGCTCCTCTTTTGACCCCAAACACACTTTATGACACATTGATCATGAAATTAACACATCTAGCTAAAAACCCTATTATATTAATCGAACGAAACAAGTATAAAGAGCATTAAAACAATAAATCTATTTAAATCCATCAACCAAAGGAGTCAGTCATCATCGTTTGCATTTCTTACTTAAGTGAACTCGTTTAATTCCTAAATCATGAGACATTCTAATCACCTCATGTGAATTAGGCTCCTCTTATTGTTACTCGCACTATTTTTCCTGCAATAACCTTCAAATTAAATTTTTCTTCATCCTTAATGATTAAATTCGTTATGAAAAAAATGCCCAGGGGCCATTTGTAACATGAATTCATTCAATTTAATAAACAATGGAGTCCTTGATCTTGAATTTCATTTCTTATTGATATTAATTGTTGAAGTCAAAATTAGAGCGCGCCTCAAATCATTTCTTATTAGAAAGGCTCCGCTTTTGACCCCAAACACACTTTTTGACACATTGATCATGAAATTAACATATGTGGCTAAACAACCTAGTATATTAATAGAATCAAACAAGTATAAAGAGCATTAAAACACTAAATCTATTTAAATCCTTCAACCAAAGGTGTTAGTTATCATGGTTTGCATTTCTTAAATATGTTAACTGTTTTAATTCCTAAATCATGAGACATTCTAATCACCTCATGTGAATTAGGCTCCTCTTATTGTTACCAGGACTATTTGTCATGTAATAACCTTGAAATTAAATTTTGCTTCATCCTTAATGACTATATTCGTTATGAAATAAATGCCCATGGACCATCTATATCATGAATTCATTCAATTTAACAAACAATGGACTCCTTGATCTTAAATTTGATTTCTTATTGATATTAATTGTTGAATTCAAAATTCGATATTGCCTCCCATCATTTGTCATTAGCAAGGCTCCTCTTTTGACCCCAAACACACTTTATGACACATTGATCATGAAATTAACACATGTGGCTAAAAACCCTAATATATTAATAGAACAAAACAAGTATAAAGAGCATTAAAACACTAAATCTAGTTAAATCCATCAACCAAAGGAGTCAGTCATCATGGTTTGCATTTCTTACATAAGTGAACTGGTTTAATTCCTAAATCATGAGACATTCTAATCACATCATGTGAATTAGGCTCCTCTTAATGTGACCAGCACTATTTGTCATGCAATAACCTTGAAATTAAATTTTGCTTCATCCTTAATGACTATATTCGATATGAAATAAATGCCCATGGACCATCTATATCATGAATTCATTCAATTTAACAAACAATGGAGTCCTTGATCTTAAATTTGATTTCTTATTGATATTAATTGTTGAATTCAAAATTCGATATCGCCGCCGATCATTTGTCATTAGGAAGGCTCCTCTTTTGACCCAAAACACACTTTTTGACACATTGATCATGAAATTAACTCATGTGGCTAAACAACCTAGTATATTAATAGAATCAAACAAGTATTAAGACCATTAAAACCCTAAATCTATTTAAATCCATCAACCGAAGGAGTGAGTCATCATGGTTTGCATTTCTTACATGTGTGAATTGGTTTAATTCCTAAATCATGAGACATTCTAATCACCTCATGTGAATTAGGTTCCTCTTAATGTGACCAGCACTATTTGTCATGCAATAACCTTGAAATTAAATTTTGCTTCATCCTTAATGACTATATTCGATATGAAATAAATGCCCATGGACCATCTATATCATGAATTCATTCAATTTAACAAACAATGGAGTCCTTGATCTTAAATTTGATTTCTTATTGATATTAATTGTTGAATTCAAAATTCGATATTGCCTCCCATCATTTGTCATTAGGAAGGCTCCACTTTTGACCCCAAACACACTTTATGACACATTGATCATGAAATTAACACATGTGGCTAAACAACCTAGTATATTAATAGAATGAAACAAGTATAAAGAGCATTAAAACACTAAATCTATTTAAATCCATCAACCAAAGGAGTCAGTCATCATGGTTTGCATTTCTTACATAAGTCAACTGGTTTAATTCCTAAATCATGAGACATTCTAATCACCTCATGTGAATTAGGCTCCTGTTATTGTTACTCGCACTATCTTTCATGCAATAACCTTGAAATTAAATTTTGCTTCATCCTTAATGATTATATTCGTTATGAAAAAAGTGCCCACAGGCCATTTGTAACATGAATTCATTCAATTTAACAAACAATGGATTCCTTGATCTTGAATTTAATTTCTTATTGATATTAATTGTTGAATTCAAAATTAGAGAGCGCCTCAAATCATTTCTTATTAGAAGGCTCCTCTTTTGAACCCAAACACACTTTTTGACACATTGATCATGAAATTAACACATGTGGCTAAACAACCTAGTATATTAATAGAATCAAAAAGTATATAGAGCTTTAAAACACTAAATCCATCAACCAAAGGAGTCAGTCATCATGGTTTGCATTTCTTACATTTGTGAACTGTTTTTATTCCTAAATCATGAGACATTCTAATCACCTCATGTGAATTAGGCTCCTCTTATTGTTACTCGCACTATTTTTCATGCAATAACCTTGAAATTAAATTTTACTTCATGCTTAATGATTATATTCGTTATGAAAAAGATGCCCATGGGCCATTTGTAACATGAATTCATTCAATGTAACAAACAACGGAGTCTTTGATCGAGAATTTCATTTCTTATTGATATTATATGTTGAATTCAAAATTCGAGAGCACCTCAAATCAGTTCTTATTAGCAAGGCTCCGCTTTTGACCCCAAACACACTTTTTGACACATTGATCATGAAATTAAAACATGTGGCAAAATAACCTAGTATATTAATAGAATCAAACAAACTATAAATAGCATTAAAACACTAAATCTATTTAAATCCATCAACCAAAGCAGTCAGTAATCATGGTTTGCATTTCTTACATTTGTGAACTGTTTTAATTCCTAAATCATGAGACATTCTAATCACCTCATGTGAATTAGGCTCCTCTTATTGTTACCAGGACTATTTGTCATGCAATAACCTTGAAATTAAATTTTGCTTCATCCTTAATGACTATATTCATTATGAAATAAATGCCCATGGACCATCTATATCATGAATTCATTCAACTTAACAAACAATGGTGTCCTTGATCTTAAATTTCATTTCTTATTGATATTAATTGTTGAATTCAAAATTCGATATTGCCTCCCATCATTTGACATTAGCATGGCTCTTCTTTTGACCCCAAACACACTTTATGACACATTGATCATGAAATTAACACATGTGGCTAAAAACCCTAATATATTAATAGAACAAAACAAGTATAAAGAGCATTAAAACACTAAATCTATTTAAATCCATCAACCAAAGGAGTCAGTCATCATGGTTTGCATTTCTTACATAAGTGAACTGGTTTAATTCCTAAATCATGAGACATTCTAATCACATCATGTGAATTAGGCTCCTCTTAATGTGACCAGCATTATTTGTCATGCAATAACCTTGAAATTAAATTTTGCTTCATCCTTAATGACTATATTCGATATGAAATAAATGCCCATGGACCATCTATATCATGAATTCATTCAATTTAACAAACAATGGAGTCCTTGATCTTAAATTTGATTTCTTATTGATATTAATTGTTGAATTCAAAATTCGATATTGCCGCCGATCATTTGTCATTAGGAAGGCTCCTCTTTTGACTCAAAACACACTTTTTGACACATTGATCATGAAATTAACTCAAGTCGCTAAACAACCTAGTATATTAATAGAATCAAACAAGTATTAAGACCATTAAAACCCTAAATCTATTTAAATCCATCAACCGAAGGAGTGAGTCATCATGGTTTGCATTTCTTACATGTGTGAATTGGTTTAATTCCTAAATCATGAGACATTCTAATCACCTCATGTGAATTAGGTTCCTCTTAATGTGACCAGCACTATTTGTCATGCAATAACCTTGAAATTAAATTTTGCTTCATCCTTAATGACTATATTCGATATGAAATAAATGCCCATGGACCATCTATATCATGAATTCATTCAATTTAACAAACAATGGAGTCCTTGATCTTAAATTTGATTTCTTATTGATATTAATTGTTGAATTCAAAATTCGATATTGCCTCCCATCATTTGTCATTAGGAAGGCTCCACTTTTGACCCCAAACACACTTTATGACACATTGATCATGAAATTAACACATGTGGCTAAACAACCTAGTATATTAATAGAATGAAACAAGTATAAAGAGCATTAAAACACTAAATCTATTTAAATCCATCAACCAAAGGAGTCAGTCATCATGGTTTGCATTTCTTACATAAGTCAACTGGTTTAATTCCTAAATCATGAGACATTCTAATCACCTCATGTGAATTAGGCTCTTGTTATTGTTACTCGCACTATCTTTCATGCAATAACCTTGAAATTAAATTTTGCTTCATCCTTAATGATTATATTCGTTATGAAAAAAGTGCCCACAGGCCATTTGTAACATGAATTCATTCAATTTAACAAACAATGGATTCCTTGATCTTGAATTTAATTTCTTATTGATATTAATTGTTGAATTCAAAATTAGAGAGCGCCTCAAATCATTTCTTATTAGAAGCCTCCTCTTTTGAACCCAAACATACTTTTTGACACATTGATCATGAAATTAACACATGTGGCTAAACAACCTAGTATATTAATAGAATCAAAAAGTATATAGAGCTTTAAAACACTAAATCCATCAACCAAAGGAGTCAGTCATCATGGTTTGCATTTCTTACATTTGTGAACTGTTTTTATTCCTAAATCATGAGACATTCTAATCACCTCATGTGAATTAGGCTCCTCTTATTGTTACTCGCACTATTTTTCATGCAATAACCTTGAAATTAAATTTTACTTCATGCTTAATGATTATATTCGTTATGAAAAAGATGCCCATGGGCCATTTGTAACATGAATTCATTCAATGTAACAAACAACGGAGTCTTTGATCGAGAATTTCATTTCTTATTGATATTATATGTTGAATTCAAAATTCGAGAGCACCTCAAATCAGTTCTTATTAGCAAGGCTCCGCTTTTGACCCCAAACACACTTTTTGACACATTGATCATGAAATTAAAACATGTGGCAAAATAACCTAGTATATTAATAGAATCAAAGACTATAAATAGCATTAAAACACTAAATCTATTTAAATCCATCAACCAAAGCAGTCAGTAATCATGGTTTGCATTTCTTACATTTGTGAACTGTTTTAATTCCTAAATCATGAGACATTCTAATCACCTCATGTGAATTAGGCTCCTCTTATTGTTACCAGGACTATTTGTCATGCAATAACCTTGAAATTAAATTTTGCTTCATCCTTAATGACTATATTAATTATGAAATAAATGCCCATGGACCATCTATATCATGAATTCATTCAACTTAACAAACAATGGTGTCCTTGATCTTAAATTTCATTTCTTATTGATATTAATTGTTGAATTCAAAATTCGATATTGCCTCCCATCATTTGACATTAGCATGGCTCTTCTTTTGACCCCAAACACACTTTATGACACATTGATCATGAAATTAACACATCTGGCTAAAAACCCTAATATATTAATAAAACGAAACAAGTATAGAGAGCATTAAAACACTAAATCTATTTAAATCCATCAACCAAAGGAGTCAGTCATCATGGTTTGCATTTCTTACATAAGTGAACTGGTTTAATTTTTAAATCATGAGACATTCTAATCACCTCATGTCAATTAGGCTCCTCTTATTGTTAGTCGAACTATTTTTCCTGCAATAACCTTGAAATTAAATTTTCCTTCATCCTTAATGATTATATTCGTTATGAAAAAAATGCCCACGGGCCATTTGTAACATGAATTCATTCAATTTAAGAAATAATAGAGTCCTTGATCTTGAATTTCATTTCTTTTGACCCCAAACACACTTTTTGACACATTGATCATGAAATTAACATATGTGGCCAAACAACCTAGTATATTAATAGAATGAAACAAGTATAAAGAGCATTAAAACACTAAATCTATTTAAATCCATCAACCAAGGATTCAGTCATCATGGTTTGCATTTCGTACACAAGTGAACTCGTTTAATTTCTAAATCATGAGACATTCTAATCACCTCATGTGAATTAAGTTCCTCTTATTGTTACCAGGACTATTTGTCATGCAATAAACTTGAAATTAAATTTTGCATCGTCCTTCATGACTATATTCGTTAAGAAATAAATGCCCATGGACCATCTATATCATGAATTCATTAACCTTAACAAACAATGGTGTCCTTGATCTTAAATTTCATTTCTTATTGATATTAATTGTTGAATTCAAAATTCGATATTGCCTCCAATCATTTGTCATTAGCAAGGTCTACTTTTGACCCCAAACACACTTTATGACACATTGATCATGAAATTAACACATGTGGCTAAACAACCTAATTTATTAATAGAACGAACCAAGTATAAAGAGCATTAAAACACTAAATCTATTTAAATCCATCAACCAAAGGAGTTAGTCATCGTGGTTTGCATTTCTTACATAAGTGAATTGGTTTAATTCCTAAATCATGAGACATTCTAATCACCTCATGTGAATTAGGCTCCTCTTATTGTTACTAGGACTATTTGTCATGTAATAACCTTGAAATAAACTTTTGCTTCATCCTTAATGACTATATTCGTTATGAAATAAATGCCCATGGACCATCTATCTCATGAATTCATTAACCTTAACAAACAATGGTGTCCTTGATCTTAAATTTCATTTCTTATTGATATTAATTGTTGAATTCAAAATTCGATATTGCCTCCAATCATTTGTCATTAGCAAGGTCCACTTTTGACCCCAAACACACTTTATGACGCATTGATCATGAAATTAACACATGTGGCTAAACAACCTAATATATTAATAGAACGAAACAAGTATAAAGAGCTTTAAAACACTAAATCTATTTAAATCCATCAACCAAAGGAGTCAGTCATCATGCTTTGCATTTCTTTCATAAGTGAACTGGTTTAATTCCTAAATCATGAGACATTCTAATCACCTCATGTGAATTAGGCTCCTCTTATTGTTACTCGCACTATTTTTCCTGCAATAATCTTGAAATTAAAATTTCCTTCATCCTTAATGATTATATTCGTTATGAAAAAAATGCGCATGGGCCATTTGTAACATGAATTCATTCAATTTAACAAACAATGGAGTCCCTGATCTTGAATTTCATTTCTTATTGATATTAATTGTTGAAGTCAAAATTAGAGCGCGCCTCAAATCATTTGTTATTAGAAAGGCTCCGCTTTTGACCCCAAACTCACTTTTTGACACATTGATCATGAAATTAACATATGTGGCTAAAGAACCTAGTATATTAATAGAATGAAACAATTATAAAGAGCATTAAAACACTAAATCTATTTAAATCCATCAACCAAGGATTCAGTCATCAAGGTTTGCATTTCGTACATAAATGAACTAGTTTAATTCCTGAATCATGAGACATTCTAATTACCTCATGTGAATTAAGCTCCTCTTATTGTTACCAGGACTATTTGTCACACAATAAACTTGAAATTAAATTTTGCTTCATCCTTCATGACTATATTCGTTATGAAATGAATGCCCATGGACCATTTATCTCATGAATTCATTCAATTTATCAAACAATGCAGTCCTTAATGTTAAATTTCATTTCTCATTGATATTAATTGTTGAATTCAAAATTCGATATCGCCGCTGATCATTTGTCATTAGGAAGGCTGCTCTTTTGACCCAAAACACAATTTTTGACACATTGATCATGAAATTAACTCATGTGGCTAAACAACCTAGTATATTAATAGAATCAAACAAGTATAATGACCATTAAAACCCTAAATCTATTTAAATCCATCAACCGAAGGAGTAAGTCATCATGGTTTGCATTTCTTACATGTGTGAATTGGTTTAATTCCTAAATCATGAGACATTCTAATCACCTCATGTGAATTAGGTTCCTCTTAATGTTACCAGCACTATTTGTCATGCAATAACCTTGAAATTAAATTTTGCTTCATCCTTAATGACTATATTCGATATGAAATAAATGCTCATGGACCATCTATATCATGAATTCATTCAATTTAATAAACAATGGAGACCTTGATCTTAAATTTGATTTCTTATTAATATTAATTGTTGAATTCAAAATTCGATATTGCCTCCCATCATTTGTCATTAGCAAGGCTCCTCTTTTGACCCCAAACACACTTTATGACACATTGATCATGAAATTAACACATGTGGCTAAAAACCCTAATATATTAATAGAACGAAACAAGTATAAAGAGCATTAAAACACTAAATCTATTTAAATCCATCAACCAAAGGAGTCAGTCATCATGGTTTGCATTTCTTACATAAGTGAACTGGTTTAATTCCTAAATCATGAGACATTCTAATCCCCTCATGTGAATTAGGCTCCTCTTATTGTTACTCGCACTATTTTTCATGCAATAACCTTGAAATTAAATTTTCCTTCATCCTTAATGATTATATTCGTTATGAAAAAAATGCCCATGGGCGATTTGTAACATGAATTCATTCAATTTAGCAAACAATGGAGTCCTTGATCGTGAATTTCATTTCTTATTGATATTATATGTTGAACTCAAAATTCGAGAGCAATTCAAATCATTTCTTATTAGCAAGGCTCCGCTTTTGACCCCAAACACACTTTTTGACACATTGATCATGAAATTAACACATGTGGCAAAACCACCTAGTATATTAATAGAATCAAAGACTATAAAGAGCATTAAAACACTAAATCTATTTAAATCCATCGACCAAAGCAGTCAGTAATCATGGTTTGCATTTCTTATATTTGTGAACTATTTTAATTCCTAAATCATGAGACATTCTAATCACCTCATGTGAATTAGGCTCCTCTTATTGTTACCGGGACTATTTGTCATGCAATGACCTTGAAATTAAATTTTGCTTCATCCTTAATGACTATATTCATTATGAAATAAATGCCCATGGACCATCTATATCATGAATTCATTCAACTTGACAAACAATGGTGTCCTTGATCTTAAATTTCATTTCTTATTGATATTAATTGTTGAATTCAAAATTCGATATTGCCTCCCATCATTTGACATTAGCAAGGCTCCTCTTTTGACCCCAAACACACTTTATGACACATTGATCATGAACTTAACACATCTGGCTAAAAACCCTAATATATTAATAGAACGAAACAAGTATAAAGAGCATTAAAACACTCAATCTATTTAAATCCATCAACCAAAGGAGTCAGTCATCATGGTTTGCATTTCTTACATAAGTGAACTGGTTTCATTCCTAAATCATGAGACATTCTAATCACCTCATGTGAATTAGGCTTCTCTTATTGTTACTCGCACTATTTTTCATGCAATAACCTTGAAATTAAATTTTCCTTCATCCTTAATGATTATATTCGTTATGAAAAAAGTGCCCACGGGCCATTTTTAACATGAATTCATTCAATTTAACAAACAATGGAGTCCTTGATCGTGAATTTCATTTCTTATTGATATTAATTGTTGAAGTCAAAATTAGAGCGCACCTCAAATCATTTCTTATGAGAAAGGCACCGCTTTTGTCCCCACACACACTTTGTGACACATTGATCATGAAATTAACATATGTGGCTAAACAACCTAGTATATTAATATAATGAAACAAGTATAAAGAGCATTAAAACACTAAATCTATTTAAATCCATCAACCAAGGATTCAGTCATCATGGTTTGCATTTCGTACATAAGTGAACTCGTTTAATTCCTAAATCATGAGACATTCTAATCACCTCATGTGAATTAAGCTCCTCTTATTGTTACCAGGACTATTTATCACGCAATAAACTTGAAATTAAATTTTGCTTCATCGTTCATGACTATATTCGTTATAAAGTAAATGTCGATGGACCATTTATATCATGAATTCATTCAATTTATCAAACAATGGAATCCTTAATGTTAAATTTCATTTCTTATTGATATTAATTGTTGAATTAATAATTTGATATCGCCGCCCATCATTTGTCATTAGGAAGGCTCCTCTTTTGACCCAAAACACACTTTTTACCACATTGATCATGAAATTAACGCATGTGGCTAAACAACCTAGCATATTAATAGAATCAAACAAGTATAAAGAGCATTAAAACACTAAATCTATTTAAATCCATCAACCGAAGGAGTCAGTCATCATGGTTTGCATTTCTTACATATGTGAATTGGTTTAATTACCAAATCATGAGACATTCTAATCACCTCATGTGAATTAGGTTCCTCTTAATGTTACCAGGACTATTTGTCATGCAATAACCTTGAAATTAAATGTTGCTTCATCCTTAATGACTATATTCGTTATGAAATAAATGCCCATGGACCATCTATATCATGAATTCATTCAACTTTACAAACAATGGTGTCCTTGATCGTAAATTCCATTTGTTATTGATATTAATTGTTGAATTCAAAATTCGATATTGCCTCCCATCATTTGTCATTATCAAGGCTCCTCTTTTGACCCCAAACACACTTTATGACACATTGATCATGAAATTAACACATCTGGCTAAAAACCCTAATATATTAATAGAACGAAACAAGTATAAAGAGCATTAAAACACTAAATCTATTTAAATCCATCAACCAAAGGAGTCAGTCATCATGGTTTGCATTTCTTACATAAGTGAACTGGTTTAATTCCTAAATCATGAGACATTCTAATCACCTCATGTGAATTAGGCTCCTCTTATTGTTACTCGCACTATATTTCCTATAATAACCTTGAAATTAAATTTTCCTTCATCCTTAATGATTATATTCGTTATGAAAAAAGTGCCCACGGGCCATTTGTAACATGAATTTATTCAATTTAACAAACAATGGAGTCCTTGATCTTGAATTTCATTTCTCTTGATATTAATTGTTGAATTCAAAATTAAAGAGCGCCTGAAATCATTTCTTATTAGAAAGCTTCCGCTTTTGACCCTAAACACACTTTTTGACACATTGATCATGAAATTAACACATGTCGCTAAACAACCTAGTATATTAATAGAATCAAAGAGTATATAGACCTTGAAAACACTAAATCTACTTAAATCCATCAACCAAAGGAGTCAGTAATCATGGTTTGCATTTCTTACATTTGTGAACTATTTTAATTCCTAAATCATGAGACATTCTAATCACCTCATGTGAATTAGGCTGCTCTTATTGTTACCAGGACTATTTGTCATGCAATAACCTTGAAATTAAATTTTGCTAGATCCTTAATGACTACATTCGTTATGAAATAAATGCCCATGGACCATCTATATCATGAATTCATTCAACTTAACAAACAATGGTGTCCTTGATCTTAAATTTCATTTATTATTGATATTAATTGTTGAATTCAACATTCGATATTGCCTCCCATCATTTGTCATTTGCAAGGCTCCTCTTTTGACCCCAAACACACTTTATGACACATTGATCATGAAATTAACACATCTGGCTAAAAACCCTAATATATTAATAGAACGAAACAAGTATAAAGAGCATTAAAACACTAAATCTAGTTAAATCCATCAACCAAAGGAGTCAGTCATCATGGTTTGCATTTCTTACATAAGTGAACTGGTTTAATTCCTAAATCATGAGACATTCTAATCACCTCATGTGAATTAGGCTCCTCTTATTGTTACTCGCACTATTTTTCCTACAATAACCTCGAAATTAAATTTTCCTTCATCCTTAATGATTATATTCGTTATGAAAAAAGTGCCCACAGGCCATTTGTAACATGAATTTATTCAATTTAACAAACAATGGAGTCCTTGATCTTGAATTTCATTTCTTCTTGATATTAATTGTTGAATTCAAAATTCGATATTGCCTCCCATCATTTGTCATTAGAAAGGCTCCGCTTTTGACCCCAAACACACTTTTTGACACATTGATCATGAAATTAATATATGTGGCTAAACAACCTAGAATATCAATAGAATGAAACAAGTATAAAGAACATTAAAACACTAAATCTATTTAAATCCATCAACCAAAGGAGTCAGTAATCATGGTTTGCATTTCTTACATTTGTGAACTATTTTAATTCCTAAATCATGAGACATTCTAATCACCTCATGTGAATTAGGCTCCTCTTATTGTTACCGGGACTATTTGCCATGCAATAACCTTGAAATTAAATTTTGCTTCATCCTTAATGACTATATTCGTTATGAAATAAATGCCCATGGACCATCTATATCATGAATTCATTCAACTTAACAAACAATGGTGTCCTTGATCTTAAATTTCATTTCTTATTTATATTAATTGTTGAATTCATAATTCGATATCGCCGCCCATCATTTGTCATTAGGATGGCTCCTCTTTTGACCCAAAACAAACTTTTTGACACATTGATCATGAAATTAACGCATGTGGCTAAACAACCTAGTATATTAATAGAATCAAACAAGTATAAAGAGCATTAAAACACTAAATCTAATTAAATCCATCAACCGAAGGAGTTAGCCATCATGGTTTGCATTTCTTACATATGTGATTTGGTTTAATTCCTAAATCATGAGACATTCTAATCACCTCATGTGAATTAGGTTCCTCTTAATGTTACCAGCCCTATTTGTCATGCAATAACCTTGAAATTAAATTTTGCTTCATCCTTAATGACTATATTCGTTATGAAATAAATGCCCATGGACCATCTATATCATGAATTGATTCAACTTAACAAACAATGGTGTCCTTGATCTTAAATTTCATTTCTTATTGATATTAATTGTTGAATTCAAAATTCGATATTGCCTCCCATCATTTGTCATTAGAAAGGCTCCGCTTTTGACATCAAACGCACTTTTTGACACATTGATCATGAAATTAACATATGTGGCTAAACAACCTAGAATATCAATAGAATGAAAGAAGTATAAAGAACATTAAAACACTAAATCTATTTAAATCCATCAACCAAGGATTCAATCATCATGGTTTGCATTTTGTACATAAGTGAACTCGTTTAATTCCTAAATCATGAGACATTCTAATCACCTCATGTGAATTAAGCTCCTCTTATTGTTACCAGGACTATTTATCACGCAATAAACTTGAAATTAAATTTTGCTTCATCGTTCATGACTATATTCGTTATGAAGTAAATGCCTATGGACCATTTATATCATGAATTCATTCAATTTATCAAACAATGGAGTCCTTAATGTTAAATTTCATTTCTTATTGATATTAACTGTTGAATTCATAATTCGATATCGCCACCCATCATTTGTCATTAGGAAGGCTCCTCTTTTGACCCGAAACACACTTTTTGACACATTGATCATGAAATTAATGCATGTGGCTAAACAACCTAGCATATTAATAGTATCAAACGAGTATAAAGAGCATTAAAACACTAAATCTATTTAAATCCATCAACTAAAGGAGTCAGTCATCATGGTTTGCATTTCTTACATATGTGAATTGGTTTAATTCCTAAATCATGAGACATTCTAATCACCTCATGTGAATTAGGTTCCTCTTAATGTTACCAGGACTATTTGTCATGCAATAACCTTGAAATTAAATTTTGCTTCATCCTTAATGACTATATTCGTTATGAAATAAATGCCCATGGACCATCTATATCATGAATTCATTCAACTTAACAAACAATGGTGTCCTTGATCGTAAATTTCATTTCTTATTGATATTAATTGTTGAATTCAAAATTCGATATTCCCTCCCATCATTTCTCATTAGCAAGGCTTCTCTTTTGACCCCAAACACAGTTTATGACACATTGATCATGAAATTAACACATCCGGCTAAAAACCCTAATATATTAATAGAACGAAACAAGTATAAAGAGCATTAAAACACTAAATCTATTTAAATCCATCAACCAAAGGAGTCAGTCATCATGGTTTGCATTTCTTACATAGTGAACTGTTTTAATTCCTAAATCATGAGACATTCTAATCACCTCATGTGAATTAGGCTCCTCTTATTGTTACGAGGACTATTTGTCATGCAATAACCTTGAAATTAAATTTTGCTTTATCCTTAATGAGTATATTTGTTATGAAATAAATGCCCATGGACCATCTATATCATGAATTCATTCAACTTAACAAACAATGGTGTCCTTGATCTTAAATTTCATTTCTTATTGATATTAATTGTTGAATTCAAAATTCGATATTGCCTCCCATCATTTGTCATTAGAAAGGCTCCGCTTTTGACCCCAAACACACTTTTTGACACATTGATCATGAAATTAACATATGTGGCTAAACAACCTAGAATATCAATAGAATGAAACAAGTATAAAGAACATTAAAACACTAAATCTATTTAAATCCATCAACCAAGGATTCAGTCATCATGGTTTGCATTTCGTACATAAGTGAACTCGTTTAATTCCTAAATCATCAGACATTCTAATCACCTCATGTGAATTAAGCTCCTCTTATTGTTACCAGGACTATTTATCACGCAATAAACTTGAAATTAAATTTTGCTTCATCGTTCATGACTATATTCGTTATGAAGTAAATGCCCATGGACCATCTATATCATGAATTCATTCAACTTAACAAACAATGGTGTCCTTGATCTTAAAGTTCATTTCTTATTGATATTAATTGTTGAATTCATAATTCGATATCGCCGCCCATCATTTGTCATTAGGATGGCTCCTCTTTTGACCGAAAACAAACTTTTTGACACATTGATCATGAAATTAACGCATGTGGCTAAACAAACTAGTATATTAATAGAATCAAGCAAGTATAAAGAGCATTAAAACACTAAATCTAATTAAATCCATCAACCGAAGGAGTTAGTCATCATGGTTTGCATTTCTTACATATGTGAACTGTTTTAATTCCTAAATCAAGAGACATTCTAATCACCTCATGTGAATTAGGCTCCTCTTATTGTTACGAGGACTATTTGTCATGCAATAACCTTGAAATTAAATTTTGCTTTATCCTTAATGAGTATATTTGTTATGAAATAAATGCCCATGGACCATCTATATCATGAATTCATTCAACTTAACAAACAATGGTGTCCTTGATCTTAAAATTCATTTCTTATTGATATTAATTGTTGAATTCAAAATTCGATATTGCCTCCCATCATTTGTCATTAGAAAGGCTCCGCTTTTGACCCCAAACACACTTTTTGACACATTGATCATGAAATTAACATATGAGGCTAAACAACCTAGAATATCAATAGAATGAAACAAGTATAAAGAACATTAAAACACTAAATCTATTTAAATCCATCAACCAAGGATTCAGTCATCATGGTTTGCATTTCGTACATAAGTGAACTCGTTTAATTCCTAAATCATGAGACATTCTAATCACCTCATGTGAATTAAGCTTTTCTTATTGTTACCAGGACTATTTATCACGCAATAAACTTGAAATTAAATTTTGCTTCATGGTTCATGACTATATTCGTTATGAAGTAAATGCCCATGGACCATTTATATCATGAATTCATTCAATTTATCAAACAATGGAGTCCTTAATGTTAAATTTCATTTCTTATTGATATTAATTGTTGAATTCATAATTCGATATCGCCACCCATTATTTGTCATTAGGAAGGCTCCTCTTTTGACCCAAAACACACTTTTTGACACATTGATCATGAAATTAACGCATGTGACTAAACAACCTAGTATATTAATAGAATCAAACGAGTATAAAGAGCATTAAAACACTAAATCTATTTAGATCCGTCAACCAAAGGAGTCAGTCATCATGGTTTGCATTTCTTACATATGTGAATTGGTTTAATTCATAATCATGAGACATTCTAATCACCTCATGTGAATTAGGTTCCTCTTAATGTTACCAGGACTATTTGTCATGCAATAACCTTGAAATTAAATTTTGCTTCATCCTTAATGACTATATTCGTTATGAAATCAATGCCCATGGACCATCTATATCATGAATTCATTCAACTTAACAAACAATGGTGTCCTTGATCTTAAATTTCATTTCTTATTGATATTAATTGTTGAATTCAAAATTCGATATTCCCTCCCATCATTTGTCATTAGCAAGGCTCCTCTTTTGACCCCAAACACACTTTATGACACATTGATCATGAAATTAACACATCCGGCTAAAAACCCTAATATATTAATAGAACAAAACAAGTATAAAGAGCATTAAAACACTAAATCTATTTAAATCCATCAACCAAACGAGTCAGTCATCATGGTTTGCATTTCTTACATATGTGAACTGTTTTAATTCCTAAATCATGAGACATTCTAATCACCTCATGTGAATTAGGCTCCTCTTATTGTTACGAGGACTATTTGTCATGCAATAACCTTGAAATTAAATTTTGCTTCAACCTTAATGAGTATATTTGTTATGAAATAAATGCCCATGGACCACCTATATCATGAATTCATTCAACTTAACAAACAATGGTGTCCTTGATCTTAAATTTCATTTCTTATTGATATTAATTGTAGAATTCAAAATTCGATATTGCCTCCCATCATTTGTCATTAGCAAGGCTCCTCTTTTGACCCCAAACACACTTTATCACACATTCATCATGAAATTAACACATGTGGCTAAAAACCCTGATATATTAATAGAACGAAACAAGTATAAAGAGCATTAAAACACTAAATCTATTTAAATCCATCAACCAAAGGAGTCAGTCATCATGGTTTGCATTTCTTACATAAGTGAAATGGTTTAATTCCTAAATCATGAGTCATTCTAATCACCTCATGTGAATTAGGCTCCTCTTATTGTTACTCGCACTATTTTTCTTGCAATTACCTTGAAATTAAATTTTCCTTCATCCTTAATGATTATATTCGTGATGAAAAAAATGCCCATGGGCCATTTTTAACATGAATTCATTCAATTTAACAAACAATGGAGTCCTTGATCTTGAATTTCATTTCTTATTGATATTAATTGTTGAAGTCAAAATTAGAGCGCGCCTCAAATCATTTCTTATTATAAAGGCTCCGCTTTTGACCCCAAATACACTTTTTGACACATTGATCATAAAATTAACATATGTGGCTAAACAACCTAGAATATCAATAGAATGAAACAAGTATAAAGAGCATTAAAACACTAAATCTATTTAAATCCATCAACCAAGGATTCAGTCATCATGGTTTGCATTTCGTACATAAGTGAACTCATTTAATTCCTAAATCATGAGACATTCTAATCACCTCATGTGAATTAAGCTTTTCTTATTGTTACCAGGACTATTTATCACGCAATAAACTTGAAATTAAATTTTGCTTCATCGTTCATGATTATATTCGTTATGAAATAAATGCCCATGGACCATTTATATCATGAATTCTTTCAATTTATCAAATAATGGAGTCCTTAATGTTAAATTTCATTTCTTATTGATATTAATTGTTGAATTCATAATTCGATATCGCCGCCCATCATTTGTCTTTAGGATGGCTCCTATTTTGACCCAAAACAAACTTTTTGACACATTGATCATGAAATTATCGCATGTGGCTAAACAACCTAATATATTAATAGAATCAAACAAGTATAAAGAGCATTAAAACACTAAATCTATTTAAATCCATCAACCGAGGACTATTTGTCATGCAATAACCTTGAAATTAAATTTTGCTTCATCCTTAATGACTATATTCGTTATGAAATAATTGCCCATGGACCATCTATATCATGAATTCATTCAATTTAACAAACAATGGAGTCCATGATCTTGAATTTCATTTCCTATTTATATTAATTTTTGAAGTCAAAATTAGAGCGCGCTTCAAATCATTTCTCATTAGAAAGGCTCCACTTTTGACCCCAAACATACTTGTTGACACATTGATCATGAAATTAACATATGTGGCTAAAAAACCTAGAATATCAATAGAATCAAACAAGTATAAAGAGAATTAAAACACTAAATCTATTTAAATCCATCAACCATGGATTCAGTCATCATGGTTTGCATTTCGTACATAAGTGAACTCGTTTAATTCCTAAATCATGAGACATTCTAATCACCTCATGTGAATTAGGCTCCTCTTATTGTTACCAGGACTATTTATCATGCAATAAACTTGAAATTAAATTTTGCTTCATCGTTCATGATTATATTCGTTATGAAAAAAATGCCCATGGGCCATTTGTAACATCAATTCATTCAACTTAAGAAACAAT
>JBAPLH010002141.1:0-44377 GCA_037897445.1 Ceriops zippeliana
TCTTGTAACGCAACGAATATATTATCAATAAGAAATGCAAAATAAGATGGACGACTCTATTGTTTGATGGCATTGAATGAATTCATGTTACAGACGGTTCATTGACATTGTTTACATAATGAATATAGACATTTAGTAAAGACACAAAAGATAATTTCATGCTCATTGCATCAAAAATACTTCTTGTAACAATAATAGGAGCCCAATTAGCTTGACGTGATATGAAAGTCTCATAGTTTTGGAATTACACAACTTCACATTAGCACGAAATGCAAAACAAGATGAATGGATGCTTTGGCTGATGGAAGTAAGTTGATTTATTGTTTCAATGGTGTTTGAATTCATCAATATGCTACTTTGTTTAGCCACATATGTTAATTGCATCATCAATATATCATAATGTGTTTTTGGAACCAATAGAGGTGAACTGCTAACCAGAAGAAATGATGGCAGGTACTCTTTATCTTGTAACGCAACCAATATATTATCAATAAGAAATGCAAAATAAGATGGACGACTCTATTGTTTGATGGAATTGAATGAATTCATGTTATAGATGGTTCATTGACATTAATTTCATAATGAATATAGCCATTAATAAAGACACAAAAGATAATTTCATTGTCATTGCATGAAAAATACTTCTTGTAACAATAAGAGGAGCCTAATTAGCTTGAGGTGATATGAAAGTCTCATTGTCTTGGATTTACACCACTTCACATTAGCACGAAATGCAAACCAAGATGAATGGATGCTTTGGCTGATGGAAGTAAGTTGATTTATTATTTCAATGGTGTTTAAATTTGTTTGATTTAATCAATATACTAGTTTGTTTAGCCATATATGTTAATTGCATCATCAATATATCAAAATGTGTTTTTGGAACCAAAAGACGTGAACTACTAACTAGAAGAAATGATGGCAAGTACTCTTCATCTTGTAACGCAACCAATATATTATCAATAAGAAATGCAAAATAAGATGGATGACTCTATTGTTTGATGGAATTGAATGAATTCATGTTATAAACGGTTCATTGACATTTATTTCATAATGAATATAGCCATTTAATAAAGACACTAAAGATAATTTCATGGTCATTGCATGAAAAATACTTCTTGTAAACAATAAGAGGAGCTCAATTAGCTTGAGGTGATATGAAAGTCTCATTGTTTTGGAATTACACAACTTCACATTAGCACGAAATGCAAAACAAGATGAATGGATGCTTTGGCTGATGGAAGTAAGTTGATTTTATTGTTTCAATGGTGTTTGAATTCATCAATATGCTACTTTGTTTAGCCACATATGTTAATTGCATCATCAATATATCATAATGTGTTTTTGGAACCAAAAGAGGTGAACTGCTAACCAGAAGAAATGATGGCAGGTACTCTTTATCTTGTAACGCAACCAATATATTATCAATAAGAAATGCAAAACAAGATGGAGGACTCTCTTGTTTGATGGAATTGAATGAATTCATGTTATATACGGTTCATTGACATTGTTTTCATAATGAATATAGCCATTAATAAAGACACAAAAGATAATTTCATGGTCACTGCATGAAAAATACTTCTTGTAACAATAAGAGGAGCCTAATTAGCTTGAGGTGATATGAAAGTCTCATTGTTTTGGAATTACACAACTTCACATTAGCAGGAAATGCAAACCAAGATGAATGGATGCTTTGGATGATGGAAGTAAGTTGATTTATTGTTTCAATGGTGTTTGAATTCATCAATATGGCACTTTGTTTAGCCACATATGTTAATTGGATGAACAATATATCAAAATGTGTTTTTGGAACCAAAAGAGGTGAACTGCTAACTAGAAGAAATGATGGCAGGTAATCTTTATCTTGTAACACAACCAATATATTATCAATAAGAAATGCAAAACAAGATGGAGGACTATATTGTTTCAAGGAATTGAATGAGTTCATTTATAGACGGTTCATTGGCATTGTTTTCATAATGAATATAGACATTAATAAAGACACAAAAGATACTTTCATGGTCATTGCATGAAAAATACTTCTTGGAACAATAAGAGGAGGCTAATTAGCTTAAGGTGATATGAAAGTCTCATTGTCTTGGAACTACACAACTTCACATTAGCACGAAATGCAAACCAAGATGAATGGATGCTTTGGCTGATGGAAGTAAGTTGATTTATTGTTTCAATGGTGTTTAAATTTGTTTGATTTAATCAATATACTAGTTTCTTTAGCCACATATGTTAATTGCATCATCAATATATCAAAATGTGTTTTTGGAACTGCTAACTAGAAGAAATGATGGCAGGTACTCTTTATCTTGCAACGCAACCAATATATTATCAATAAGAAATGTAAAATAAGATGGACGACTCTATTGTTTGATGGAATTGAATGAATTCATGTTATAGACGGTTCATTGACATTTATTTCATAATGAATATAGCCATTAATAGAGACACAAAAGATAATTTCATGGTCATTGCATGAAAAATACTTCTTGTAACAATAAGAGGAGCCTAATTAGCTTGAGGTGATATGAAAGTCTCATTGTCTTGGAATTACACAACTTCACATTAGCACGAAATGCAAACCAAGATGAATGGATGCTTTGGCTGATGGAAGTAAGTTGATTTATTGTTTCAATGGTGTTTGGATTCATCAATATGGCACATTGTTTAGCCACATATGTTAATTGGATGATGAATATATCAAAATTTGTTTTTGGAACCAAAAGAGGTGAACTGCTAACTAGAAGAAATGATGGTAGGTACTCTTTATCTTGTAACACAACCAAAATATTATCAATAAGAAATGCAAAACAAGATGGGGGACTCTATTGTTTCAAGGAATTGAATGAGTTCATGTTATAGACGGTTCATTGGCATTGTTTTCATAATGAATATAGCAATTAATAAAGACACAAAAGATAATTTCATTGTCATTGCATGAAAAATACATCTTGTAACAATAAGAGGAGCCTAATTAGCTTGAGGTGATATGAAAGTGTCATTGTCTTGGAATTACACAACTTCACATTAGCACGAAATGCAAACCAAGATGAATGGATACTTTGGCTGATGGAAGTAAGTTGATTTATTGTTTCAATGGTGTTTAAATTTGTTTGATTTAATCAATATACTAGTTTCTTTAGCCACATATGTTAATTGCATCATCAATATATCAAAATGTGTTTTTGGAACAAAAAGTCGTGAACTGCTAACTAGAAGAAATGATGGCAGGTACTCTTTATCTTGTAACGCAACCAATATATTATCAATAAGAAATGCAAAATAAGATGGACGACTCTATTGTTTGATGGAATTGAATGAATTCATGTTATAGATGGTTCATTGACATTAATTTCATAATGAATATAGCCATTAATAAAGACACAAAAGATAATTTCATTGTCATTGCATGAAAAATACTTCTTGTAACAATAAGAGGAGCCTAATTAGCTTGAGGTGATATGAAAGTCTCATTGTCTTGGATTTACACCACTTCACATTAGCACGAAATGCAAACCAAGATGAATGGATGCTTTGGCTAATGGATGTAAGTTGATTTATTGTTTCAATGGTGATTAAAGTTGTTTGATTTAATCAATATACTAGTTTGTTTAGCCACATATGTTAATTGCATCATCAATATATGAAAATGTGTTTTTGGAACAAAAAGACGTGAACTGTGCTAACTAGAAGAAATGATGGCAGGTACTCTTTATCTTGTAACGCAACCAATATATTATCAATAAGAAATGCAAAACAAGATGGAGGACTCTCTTGTTTGAGGGAATTGAATGAATTCATGTTATAGACGGTTCATTGGCATTTTTTTCATAATGAATATAGCCATTAATAAAGACACTAAAGATAATTTCATGGTCATTGCATGAAAAATACTTCTTGTAACAATAAGAGGAGCCTAATTAGCTTGAGGTGATATGAAAGTCTCACTGTCTTGGAATTACACAACTTCACATTACCACAAAATGCAAACCAAGATGAATGGATGCTTTGGCTGATGGAAGTAAGTTGATTTAGTGTTTCAATGGTGTTTAAATTTTTTTGATTTAATCAATATACTAGTTTGTTTAGCCACAAATGTTAATTGCATCATCAATATATCAAAATGTGTTTTTGGAACCAAAAGAGGTGAACTGCTAACTAGAAGAAATGATGGCAGGTACTCTTTTTCTTGTAACGCAACGAATATATTATCAATAAGAAATGCAAAATAAGATGGACGACTCTATTGTTTGATGGCATTGAATGAATTCATGTTTCAGACGGTTCATTGACATTGTTTACATAATGAATATAGACATTTAGTAAAGACACAAAAGATAATTTCATGCTCATTGCATCAAAAATACTTCTTGTAACAATAACAGGAGCCCAATTAGCTTGAGGTGATATGAAAGTCTCATAGTTTTGGATTTACACAACTTCACATTAGCACGAAATGCAAACCAAGATGAATGGATGCTTTGGCTGATGGAAGTAAGTTGATTTATTATTTCAATGGTGTTTAAATTTGTTTGATTTAATCAATATACTAGTTTGTTTGGCCATATATGTTAATTGCATCATCAATATATCAAAATGTGTTTTTGGAACCAAAAGACGTGAACTACTAACTAGAAGAAATGATGGCAAGTACTCTTCATCTTGTAACGCAACCAATATATTATCAATAAGAAATGCAAAATAAGATGGATGACTCTATTGTTTGATGGAATTGAATGAATTCATGTTATAGACGGTTCATTGACATTTATTTCATAATGAATATAGCCATTAATAAAGACACTAAAGATAATTTCATGGTCATTGCATGAAAAATACTTCTTGTAACAATAAGAGGAGCTCAATTAGCTTGAGGTGATATGAAAGTCTCATTGTTTTGGAATTACACAACTTCACATTAGCACGAAATGCAAAACAAGATGAATGGATGCTTTGGCTGATGGAAGTAAGTTGATTTATTGTTTCAATGGTGTTTGAATTCATCAATATGCTACTTTGTTTAGCCACATATGTTAATTGCATCATCAATATATCATAATGTGTTTTTTGAACCAAAAGAGGTGAACTGCTAACCAGAAGAAATGATGGCAGGTACTCTTTATCTTGTAACGCAACCAATATATTATCAATAAGAAATGCAAAACAAGATGGAGGACTCTCTTGTTTGATGGAATTGAATGAATTCATGTTATATACGGTTCATTGACATTGTTTTCATAATGAATATAGCCATTAATAAAGACACAAAAGATAATTTCATGGTCACTGCATGAAAAATACTTCTTGTAACAATAAGAGGAGCCTAATTAGCTTGAGGTGATATGAAAGTCTCATTGTTTTGGAATTACACAACTTCACATTAGCAGGAAATGCAAACCAAGATGAATGGATGCTTTGGATGATGGAAGTAAGTTGATTTATTGTTTCAATGGTGTTTGAATTCATCAATATGCCACTTTGTTTAGCCACATATGTTAATTGGATGATTAATATATCAAAATGTCTTTTTGGAACCAAAAGAGGTGAACTTCTAACTAGAAGAAATGATGGCAAGTACTCCTTATCTTGTAACGCAACGAATATATTATCAATAAGAAATGCAAACTAAGATGGACGACTCTATTATTTGATGGAATTGAATGAATTCATGTTATAGACGGTTCATTGACATTGTTTTCATAATGAATATAGCCACAAATAAAGACACAAAAGATAATTTCATGGTCACTGCATGAAAAATACTTCTTGTAACAATAAAAGGAGTCTAATTAGCTTGGGGTGATATGAAAGTCTCATTGTTTTGGAATTACACAACTTCACATTAGCACGAAAGGCAAATCAAGATGAATGGATGCTTTGGCTGATGGAAGTAAGTTGATTTATTGTTTCAATGGTCTTTGAATTCATCAATATGGCACTTTGTTTAGCCACATATGTTAATTGGATGATCAATATATCAAAATGTGTTTTTGGAACCAAAAGAGGTGAACTGCTAACTAGAAGAAATGATGGCAGGCACTCTTTATCTTGTAACACAACCAATATATTATCAATATGAAATGCAAAACAAGATGGCGGACTCTATTGTTTCAAGGAATTGAATGAGTTCATGTTATAGACGGTTCATTGGCATTGCTTTCATAATGAATATAGCCATTAATAAAGACACAAAAGATAATTTCATGGTCATTGCATGAAAAATACTTTTTGTAACAATAAGTGGAGCCTAATTAGCTTGAGGTGATATGAAAGTCTCATTGTCTTGGAATTACACAACTTCACATTAGCACGAAATGCAAACCAAGATGAATGGATGCTTTGGCTGATGGAAGTAAGTTGATTTATTGTTTCAATGGTGTTTAAATTTGTTTGATTTAATCAATATACTAGTTTGTTTAGCCACATATGTTAATTGCATCATCAATATATCAAAATGTGTTTTTGGAACCAAAAGACGTGAACTGCTAACTAGAACAAATGATGGCAGGTACTCTTTATCTTGTAACGTAACCAATATATTATCAATAAGAAATGCAAAATAAGATGGACGACTCTATTGTTTGATGGAATTGAATGAATTCATGTTATAGACGGTTCATTGACATTTATTTCCTAATGAATATAGCCATTAATAAAGACACAAAAGATAATTTCATGGTCATTGCATGAAAAATACTTCTTGTAACAATAAGAGGAGCATAATTAGCTTGAGGTGATATGAAAGTCTCATGGTCTTGGGATTACACAACTTCACATTACCACGAAATGCAAACCAAGATAAATGGATGCTTTGGCTGATGGAAGTAAGTTGATTTAGTGTTTCAATGGAGTTTAAATTTGTTTGATTTAATCAATATACTAGTTTGTTTAGCCACATATGTTAATTGCATCATCAATATATCAAAATGTGTTCTTGGAACCAAAATAGGTGGAAGAAATGATGGGAGATACTCTTTATTTTTGAACTCAACCAATATATTATCAATAATAAATGCAAAACAAGATAGAGCACTCTATTGTTTGGTGGAATTGAATGAATTCATGTTACAGACGGTTCATTGGCATTGATTTCATAATGAATACAGCCATTAATAAAGACACAAAAGATAATTTCATGGTCATTGCATGAAAAATACTTCTTGTAACAATAAGAGGACCATAATTAGCTTGAGGTGATATGAAAGTCTCATTGTCTTGGAATTACACAACTTCACATTAGCACGAAATGCAAACCAAGATGAATGGATGCTTTGGCTGATGGAAGTAAGTTGATTTATTGTTTCAATGGTGTTTAAATTTGTTTGATTTAATCAATATACTAGTTTGTTTAGCCACATATGTTAATTGCATCATCAATATATCAAAATGTGTTTTTGGAACCAAAAGACGTGAACTGCTAACTAGAAGAAATGATGGCAGGTACTCTTTATCTTGCAACGCAACCAATATATTATCAATAAGAAATGCAAAATAAGATGGACGACTCTATTGTTTGATGGAATTGAATGAATTCATGTTATAGACGGTTCATTGACATTGTTTTCATAATGAATATAGCCACTAATAAAGACACAAAAGATAATTTCATGGTCATTGCATGAAAAATACTTCTTGTAACAATAAGAGGAGCCTAATTAGCTTGAGGTGATATGAAAGTCTCATTGTCTTGGAATTACAGAACTTCACATTAGCACGAAATGCAAACCAAGATGAATGGATGCTTTGGCTGATGGAAGTAAGTTGATTTATTGTTTCAATGGTGTTTGAATTCATCAATATGGCACTTTGTTTGGCCACATATGTTAATTGGATGAACAATATATCAAAATGTGTTTTTGGAACCAAAAGAGGTGAACTGCTAACTAGAAGAAATGATGGCAGGTACTCTTTATCTTGTAACACAACCAATATATTATCAATAAGAAATGCAAAACAAGATGGAGGACTCTATTGTTTCAAGGAATTGAATGAGTTCATGTTATAGACAGTTCATTGGCATTGTTTTCATAATGAATATAGCCATTAATAAAGACACAAAAGATAATTTCATGGTCATTGCATGAAAAATACTTCTTGTAACAATAAGTGGAGCCTAATTAGCTTGAGGTGATATGAAAGTCTCATTGTCTTCGAATTACACAACTTCACATTAGCACGAAATGCAAACCAAGATGAATGGATGCTTTGGCTGATGGAAGTAAGTTGATTTATTGTTTCAACGGTGTTTAAATTTGTTTGATTTAATCAATATACTAGTTTGTTTAGCCACATATGTTAATTGCATCATCAATAAATCAAACTGTGTTTTTGGAACCAAAAGATGTGAACTGCTAACTAAAAGAAATGATGCTAGGTACACTTCATCTTGTAACGCAACGAATATATTATCAATAAGAAATGCAAAATAAGATGGACGACTCTATTGTTTGATGGAATTGAATGAATTCATGTTATATACGGTTCATTGACATTGTTTTCATAATGAATATAGCCATTAATAAAGACACAAAAGATAATTTCATGGTCACTGCATGAAAAATACTTCTTGTAACAATAAGAGGAGCCTAATTAGCTTGAGGTGATATGAAAGTCTCATTGTTTTGGAGTTACACAACTTCACATTAGCAGGAAATGCAAACCAAGATGAATGGATGCTTTGGCTGATGGAAGTAAGTTGATTTATTGTTTCAATGGTATTTGAATTCATCAATATGCCACTTTGTTTAGCCACATATGTTAATTGGATGAGTAATATATCAAAATGTCTTTTTGGAACCAAAAGAGGTGAACTTCTAACTAGAAGAAATGATGGCAGGTACTCTTTATCTTGTAACGCAACCAATATATTATCAATAAGAAATGCAAACTAAGATGGACGACTCTATTGTTTGATGGAATTGAATGAATTCATGTTATAGACGGTTCATTGACATTGTTTTCATAATGAATATAGCCACTAATAAAGACACAAAAGATAATTTCATGGTCACTGCATGAAAAATACTTCTTGTAACAATAAGAGGACCATAATTAGCTTGAGGTGATATGAAAGTCTCATTGTTTTGGAGTTACACAACTTCACATTAGCAGGAAATGCAAACCAAGATGAATGGATGCTTTGGCTGATGGAAGTAAGTTGATTTATTGTTTCAATGGTATTTGAATTCATCAATATGCCACTTTGTTTAGCCACATATGTTAATTGGATGAGTAATATATCAAAATGTCTTTTTGGAACCAAAAGAGGTGAACTTCTAACTAGAAGAAATGATGGCAGGTACTCTTTATCTTGTAACGCAACCAATATATTATCAATAAGAAATGCAAACTAAGATGGACGACTCTATTGTTTGATGGAATTGAATGAATTCATGTTATAGACGGTTCATTGACATTGTTTTCATAATGAATATAGCCACTAATAAAGACACAAAAGATAATTTCATGGTCACTGCATGAAAAATACTTCTTGTAACAATAAAAGGAGCCTAATTAGCTTGGGGTGATATGAAAGTCTCATTGTCTTGGAATTACTCAACTTCACATTAGCACGAAAGGCAAACCAAGATGAATGGATGCTTTGGCTGATGGAAGTAAGTTGATTTATTGTTTCAATGGTCTTTGAATTCATCAATATGGCACTTTGTTTAGCCACATATGTTAATTGGATGATCAATATATCAAAATGTGTTTTTGGAACCAAAAGAGGTGAACTGCTAACTAGAAGAAATGATGGCAGGTACTCTTTATCTTGTAACACGACCAATATATTATCAAAAAGAAACGCAAAACAAGATGGCGGACTCTATTGTTTCAAGGAATTGAATGAGTTCATGTTATAGACGGTTCATTGGCATTGTTTTCATAATGAATATAGCCATTAATAAAGACACAAAAGATAATTTCATGGTCATTGCATGAAAAATACTTCTTGTAACAATAACAGGAGCCTAATTAGCTTGAGGTGATATGAAAGTCTCATTGTCTTGGAATTACACTTCACATTACCACAAAATGCAAACCAAGATGAATGGATGCTTTGGCTGATGGAAGTAAGTTGATTTATTGTTTCAATGGTGTTTAAATTTGTTTGATTTAATCAATATACTAGTTTGTTTAGCCACATATGTTAATTGCATCATCAATATATCAAAATGTGTTTTTGGAACCAAAAGACGTGAACTGCTAACTAGAAGAAATGATGGCAGGTACTCTTTATCTTGTAACGCAACCAATATATTATCAATAAGAAATGCAAAATAGGATGGACGACTCTCTTGTTTGATGGAATTGAATGAATTCATGTTATAGACGGTTCATTGGCATTTTTTTCATAATGAATATAGACATTTAATAAAGACACAAAAGATAATTTCATGGTCATTGCATGAAAAATACTTCTTGTAACAATAACAGGAGCCTAATTAGCTTGAGGTGATATATGAAAAGTCTCATTGTTTTGGAATTACACAACTTCACATTAGCACGAAATGCAAACCAAGATGAATGGATGCTTTGGCTGATGGAAGTAAGTTGATTTATTGTTTCAATGGTGTTTAAATTTGTTTGATTTAATCAATATACAAGTTTGTTTAGCCACATATGTTAATTGCATCATCAATATATCAAAATGTGTTTTTGGAACAAAAAGACGTGAACTGTGCTAACTAGAAGAAATGATGGCAGGTACTCTTTATCTTGTAATGCAACCAATATATTATCAATAAGAAATGCAATACAAGATGGAGGACTCTCTTGTTTGATGGAATTGAATGAATTCATGTTATAGACGGTTCATTGGCATTTTTTTCATAATGAATATAGCCATTAATAAAGAGACTAAAGATAATTTCATGGTCATTGCATGAAAAATACTTCTTGTAACAATAAGAGGAGCCTAATTAGCTTGAGGTGATATGAAAGTCTCATTGTCTTGGAATTACACAACTTCACATTACCACAAAATGCAAACCAAGATGAATGGATGCTTTGGCTCATGGAAGTAAGTTGATTTAGTGGTTCAATGGTGTTTAAATTTGTTTGATTTAATCAATATACTAGTTTGTTTAGCCACATATGTTAATTGCATCATCAATATATCAAAATGTGTTCTTGGAACCAAAATAGGTGGAAGAAATGATGGGAGATACTCTTTATTTTTGAACTCGACCAATATATTATCAATAATAAATGCAAAACAAGATAGAGCACTCTATTGTTTGATGGAATTGAATGAATTCATATTACAGACGGTTTATTGGCATTGTTTTCATAATGAATACAGCCATTAATAAAGAGACAAAAGATAATTTCATGGTCATTGCATGAAAAATACTTCTTGTAACAATAAGAGGACCATAATTAGCTTGAGGTGATATGAAAGTCTCATTGTCTTGGAATTACACAACTTCACATTAGCACGAAATGCAAACCAAGATGAATGGATGCTTTGGCTGATGGAAGTAAGTTGATTTATTGTTTCAATGGTGTTTAACTTTGTTTGATTTAATCAATATACTAGTTTGTTTAGCCACATATGTTAATTGCATCATCAATATATCAAAATGTGTTTTTGGAACCAAAAGACGTGAACTGCTAACTAGAAGAAATGATGGCAGGAACTCTTTATCTTGCAACGCAACCAATATATTATCAATAAGAAATGCAAAATAAGATGGACGACTCTATTGTTTGATGGAATTGAATGAATTCATGTTATAGACGGTTCATTGACATTTATTTCATAATGAATATAGCCATTAATAGAGACACAAAAGATAATTTCATGGTCATTGCATGAAAAATACTTCTTGTAACAATAAGAGGAGCCTAATTAGCTTGAGGTGATATGAAAGTCTCATTGTCTTGGAATTACAGAACTTCACATTAGCACGAAATGCAAACCAAGATGAATGGATGCTTTGGCTGATGGAAGTAAGTTGATTTATTGTTTCAATGGTGTTTGAATTCATCAATATGGCACTTTGTTTAGCCACATATGTTAATTGGATGAACAATATATCAAAATGTGTTTTTGGAACCAAAAGAGGTGAACTGCTAACTAGAAGAAATGATGGCAGGTACTCTTTATCTTGTAACACAACCAATATATTATCAATAAGAAATGCAAAACAAGATGGAGGACTCTATTGTTTCAAGGAATTGAATGAGTTCATGTAATAGATAGTTCATTGGCATTGTTTTCATAATGAATATAGCCATTAATAAAGACACAAAAGATAATTTCATGGTCATTGCATGAAAAATACTTCTTGTAACAATAAGTGGAGCCTAATTAGCTTGAGGTGATATGAAAGTCTCATTGTCTTGGAATTACACAACTTCACATTAGCACGAAATGCAAACCAAGATGAATGGATGCTTTGGCTGATGGAAATAAGTTGATTTATTGTTTCAACGGTGTTTAAATTTGTTTGATTTAATCAATATACTAGTTTGTTTAGCCACATATGTTAATTGCATCATCAATAAATCAAACTGTGTTTTTGGAACCAAAAGATGTGAACTGCTAACAAAAAGAAATGATGGTAGGTACTCTTCATCTTGTAACGCAACGAATATATTATCAATAAGAAATGCAAAATAAGATGGGCGACTCTATTGTTTGATGGAATTGAATGAATTCATGTTATATACGGTTCATTGACATTGTTTTCATAATGAATATAGCCATTAATAAAGACACAAAAGATAATTTCATGGTCACTGCATGAAAAATACTTCTTGTAACAATAAGAGGAGCCTAATTAGCTTGAGGTGATATGAAAGTCTCATTGTTTTGGAGTTACACAACTTCACATTAGCAGGAAATGCAAACCAAGATGAATGGATGCTTTGGCTGATGGAAGTAAGTTGATTTATTGTTTCAATGGTGTTTGAATTCATCAGTATGCCACTTTGTTTAGCCACATATGTTAATTGGATGATTAATATATCAAAATGTCTTTTTGGAACCAAAAGAGGTGAACTTCTAACTAGAAGAAATGATGGCAGGTACTCTTTATCTTGTAACGCAACCAATATATTATCAATAAGAAATGCAAACTAAGATGGATGACTTTATTGTTTGATGGAATTGAATGAATTCATGTTATAGACGGTTCATTGACATTGTTTTCATAATGAATATAGCCACTAATAAAGACACAAAAGATAATTTCATGGTCACTGCATGAAAAATACTTCTTGTAACAATAACAGGAGCCTAATTAGCTTGGGGTGATATGAAAGTCTCATTGTCTTGGAATTACTCAACTTCACATTAGCACGAAAGGCAAACCAAGATGAATGGATTCTTTGGCTGATGGAAGTAAGTTGATTTATTGTTTCAATGGTCTTTGAATTCATCAATATGGCACTTTGTTTAGCCACATATGTTAATTGGATGATCAATATATCAAAATGTGTTTTTGGAACCAAAAGAGGTGAACTGCTAACTAGAAGAAATGATGGCAGGTACTCTTTATCTTGTAACACAACCAATATATTATCAAAAAGAAATGCAAAACAAGATGGAGGACTCTATTGTTTCAAGGAATTGAATGAGTTCATGTTATAGACGGTTCATTGGCATTGTTTTCATAATGAATATAGCCATTAATAAAGGCACAAAAGATAATTTCATGGTCATTGCATGAAAAATACTTCTTGTAACAATAAGAGGAGCCTAATTAGCTTGAGGTGATATGAAAGTCTCATTGTCTTGGAATTACACAACTTCACATTAGCACGAAATGCAAACCAAGATGAATGGATGCTTTGGCTGATGGAAGTAAGTTGATTTATTGTTTGAATGGTGTTTAAATTTGTTTGATTTAATCAATATACTAGTTTGTTTAGCCACATATGTTAATTGCATCATCAATATATCAAAATGTGTTTTTGGAACAAAAAGACGTGAACTGTGCTAACTAGAAGAAATGATGGCAGGTACTCTTTATCTTGTAATGCAACCAATATATTATCAATAAGAAATGCAAAACAAGATGGAGGACTCTCTTGTTTGATGGAATTGAATGAATTCATGTTATAGACGGTTCATTGGCATTTTTTTCATAATGAATATAGCCATTAATAAAGAAACTAAAGATAATTTCATGGTCATTGCATGAAAAATACTTCTTGTAACAATAAGAGGAGCCTAATTAGCTTGAGGTGATATGAAAGTCTCATTGTCTTGGAATTACACTTCACATTACCACAAAATGCAAACCAAGATGAATGGATGCTTTGGCTCATGGAAGTAAGTTGATTTAGTGGTTCAATGGTGTTTAAATTTGTTTGATTTAATCAATATACTAGTTTGTTTAGCCACATATGTTTATTGCATCATCAATATATCAAAAAGTGTTTTTGGCACCAAAAGACGTGAACTGCTAACTAGAAGAAATGATGTCAGGTACTCTTTATCTTGTAACGCAACCAATATATTATCAATAAGAAATGCAAAATAAGATGGACGACTCTATTGTTTGATGGAATTGAATGAATTCATGTTATAGACGGTTCATTGACATTTATTTCATAATGAATATAGCCATTAATAAAGACACAAAAGGTAATTTCATGGTCATTGCATGAAAAATACTTCTTGTAACAATAAGAGGAGCCTAATTAGCTTGTGGTGATATGAAAGTCTCATTGTCTTGGAATTACACAACTTCACATTAGCATGAAATGCAAACCAAGATGAATGGATGCTTTGGCTGATGGAAGTAAGTTGATTTATTGTTTCAATGGTGTTTAAATTTGTTTGATTTAATCAATATACTAGTTTGTTTAGCCACATATGTTTATTGCATCATCAATATATCAAAATGTGTTTTTGGAACCAAAAGACGTGAACTGCTAACTAGACGAAATGATGTCAGGTACTCTTTATCTTGTAACGCACCCAATATATTATCAATAAGAAATGCAAAATAGTATGGACGACTCTCTTGTTTGATGGAATTGAATGAATTCATGTTATAGACGGTTCATTGGCATTTTTTTCATAATGAATATAGACATTTAATAAAGACACAAAAGATAATTTCATGGTCATTGCATGAAAAATACTTCTTGTAACAATAACAGGAGCCTAATTACCTTGAGGTGATATGAAAGTCTCATTGTTTTGGAATTACACAACTTCACATTAGCACGAAATGCAAACCAAGATGAATGGATGCTTTGGCTGATGGAAGTAAGTTGATTTATTCTTTCAATGGTGTTTAAATTTGTTTGATTTAATCAATATACAAGTTTGTTTAGGCACATATGTTAATTGCATCATCAATATATCAAAATGTGTTTTTGGAACAAAAAGACGTGAACTGTGCTAACTAGAAGAAATGATGGCAGGTACTCTTTATCTTGTAATGCAACCAATATATTATCAATAAGAAATGCAAAACAAGATGGAGGACTCTCTTGTTTGATGGAATTGAATGAATTCATGTTATAGACGGTTCATTGGCATTTTTTTCATAATGAATATAGCCATTAATAAAGAAACTAAAGATAATTTCATGGTCATTGCATGAAAAATACTTCTTGTAACAATAAGAGGAGCCTAATTAGCTTGAGGTGATATGAAAGTCTCATTGTCTTGGAATTACACTTCACATTACCACAAAATGCAAACCAAGATGAATGGATGCTTTGGCTCATGGAAGTAAGTTGATTTAGTGGTTCAATGGTGTTTAAATTTGTTTGATTTAATCAATATACTAGTTTGTTTAGCCACATATGTTAATTGCATCATCAATATATCAAAATGTGTTCTTGGAACCAAAATAGGTGGAAGAAATGATGGGAGATACTCTTTATTTTTGAACTCAACCAATATATTATCAATAATAAATGCAAAACAAGATAGAGCACTCTATTGTTTGATGGAATTGAATGAATTCATGTTACAGACGGTTCATTGGCATTTTTTTCATAATGAATACAGCCATTAATAGAGACACAAAAGATAATTTCATGGTCATTGCATGAAAAATACTTCTTGTAACAATAAGAGGACCATAATTAGCTTGAGGTGATATGAAAGTCTCATTGTCTTGGAATTACACAACTTCACATTAGCACGAAATGCAAACCAAGATGAATGGATGCTTTGGCTGATGGAAGTAAGTTGATTTATTGTTTCAATGGTGTTTAACTTTGTTTGATTTAATCAATATAATAGTTTGTTTAGCCACATATGTTAATTGCATCATCAATATATCAAAATGTGTTTTTGGAACCAAAAGACGTGAACTGCTAACTAGAAGAAATGATGGCAGGAACTCATTATCTTGCAACGCAACCAATATATTATCAATAAGAAATGCAAAATAAGATGGACGACTCTATTGTTTGATGGAATTGAATGAATTCATTTTATAGACGGTTCATTGACATTTATTTCATAATGAATATAGCCATTAATAGAGACACAAAAGATAATTTCATGGTCATTGCATGAAAAATACTTCTTGTAACAATAAGAGGAGCCTAATTAGCTTGAGGTGATATGAAAGTCTCATTGTCTTGGAATTACACAACTTCACATTAGCACAAAATGCAAACCAAGATGAATGGATGCTTTGGCTGATGGAAGTAAGTTGATTTATTGTTTCAATGGTGTTTGAATTCATCAATATGGCACTTTGTTTAGCCACATATGTTAATTGGATTAACAATATATCAAAATGTGTTTTTGGAACCAAAAGAGGTGAACTGCTAACTAGAAGAAATGATGGCAGGTACTCTTTATCTTGTAACACAACCAATATATTATCAATAAGAAATGCAAAACAAGATGGAGGACTCTATTGTTTCAAGGAATTGAACGAGTTCATGTTATAGACGGTTCATTGGCATTGTTTTCATAATGAATATAGCCATTAATAAAGACACAAAAGATAATTTCATGGTCATTGCATGAAAAATACTTCTTGTAACAATAAGAGGAGCCTAATTAGCTTGAGGTGATATGAAAGTCTCATTGTCTTGGAATTACACAACTTCACATTAGCACGAAATGCAAACCAAGATGAATGGATGCTTTGGCTGATGGAAGTAAGTTGATTTATTGTTTGAATGGTGTTTAAATTTGTTTGATTTAATCAATATACTAGTTTGTTTAGCCACATATGTTTATTGCATCATCAATATATCAAAAAGTGTTTTTGGAACCAAAAGACGTGAACTGCTAACTAGACGAAATGATGTCAGGTACTCTTTATCTTGTAACGCAACCAATATATTATCAATAAGAAATGCAAAATAGGATGGACGACTCTCTTGTTTGATGGAATTGAATGAATTCATGTTATAGACGGTTCATTGGCATTTTTTTCATAATGAATATAGACATTTAATAAAGACACAAAAGATAATTTCATGGTCATTGCATGAAAAATACTTCTTGTAACAATAACAGGAGCCTAATTACCTTGAGGTGATATGAAAGTCTCATTGTTTTGGAATTACACCACTTCACATTAGCACGAAATGCAAACCAAGATGAATGGATGCTTTGGCTGATGGAAGTAAGTTGATTTATTCTTTCAATGGTGTTTAAATTTTTTTGATTTAATCAATATACAAGTTTGTTTAGCCACATATGTTAATTGCATCATCAATATATCAAAATGTGTTTTTGGAACAAAAAGACGTGAACTGTGCTAACTAGAAGAAATGATGGCAGGTACTCTTTATCTTGTAATGCAACCAATATATTATCAATAAGAAATGCAAAACAAGATGGAGGACTCTCTTGTTTGATGGAATTGAATGAATTCATGTTATAGACGGTTCATTGGTATTTTTTTCATAATGAATATAGCCATTAATAAAGAAACTAAAGATAATTTCATGGTCATTGCATGAAAAATACTTCTTGTAACAATAAGAGGAGCCTAATTAGCTTGAGGTGATATGAAAGTCTCATTGTCTTGGAATTACACTTCACATTACCACAAAATGCAAACCAAGATGAATGGATGCTTTGGCTCATGGAAGTAAGTTGATTTATTTAGTGGTTCAATGGTGTTTAAATTTGTTTGATTTAATCAATATACTAGTTTGTTTAGCCACATATGTTAATTGCATCATCAATATATCAAAATGTGTTCTTGGAACCAAAATAGGTGGAAGAAATGATGATGGGAGATACTACTCTTTATTTTTGAACTCAACCAATATATTATCAATAATAAATGCAAAACAAGATAGAGCACTCTATTGTTTGATGGAATTGAATGAGTTCATGTTACAGACGGTTCATTGGCATTGTTTTCATAATGAATACAGCCATTAATAAAGACACAAAAGATAATTTCATGGTCATTGCATGAAAAATACTTCTTGTAACAATAAGAGGACCATAATTAGCTTGAGGTGATATGAAAGTCTCATTGTCTTGGAATTACACAACTTCACATTAGCACGAAATGCAAACCAAGATGAATGGATGCTTTGGCTGATGGAAGTAAGTTGATTTATTGTTTCAATGGTGTTTAACTTTGTTTGATTTAATCAATATACTAGTTTGTTTAGCCACATATGTTAATTGCATCATCAATATATCAAAATGTGTTTTTGGAACCAAAAGACGTGAACTGCTAACTAGAAGAAATGATGGCAGGAACTCATTATCTTGCAACGCAACAAATATATTATCAATAAGAAATGCAAAATAAGATGGACGACTCTATTGTTTGATGGAATTGAATGAATTCATTTTATAGACGGTTCATTGACATTTATTTCATAATGAATATAGCCATTAATAGAGACACAAAAGATAATTTCATGGTCATTACATGAAAAATACTTCTTGTAACAATAAGAGGAGCCTAATTAGCTTGAGGTGATATGAAAGTCTCATTGTCTTGGAATTACACAACTTCACATTAGCACAAAATGCAAACCAAGATGAATGGATGCTTTGGCTGATGGAAGTAAGTTGATTTATTGTTTCAATGGTGTTTGAATTCATCAATATGGCACTTTGTTTAGCCACATATGTTAATTGGATTAACAATATATCAAAATGTGTTTTTGGAACCAAAAGAGGTGAACTGCTAACCAGAAGAAATGATGGCAGGTACTCTTTATCTTGTAACACAACCAATATATTATCAATAAGAAATGCAAAACAAGATGGAGGACTCTATTGTTTCAAGGAATTGAACGAGTTCATGTTATAGACGGTTCATTGGCATTGTTTTCATAATGAATATAGCCATTAATAAAGACACAAAAGATAATTTCATGGTCATTGCATGAAAAATACTTCTTGTAACAATAAGTGGAGCCTAATTAGCTTGAAGTGATATGAAAGTCTCATTGTCTTGGAATTACACAACTTCACATTAGCACGAAATGCAAACCAAGATGAATGGATGCTTTGGCTGATGGAAGTAAGTTGATTTATTGTTTCAACGGTGTTTAAATTTGTTTGATTTAATCAATATACTAGTTTGTTTAGCCACATATGTTAATTGCATCATCAATAAATCAAACTTTGTTTTTGGAACCAAAAGACGTGAACTGCTAACTAAAAGAAATGATGGCAGGTACTCTTCATCTTGTAATGCAACGAATATATTATCAATAAGAAATGCAAAATAAGATGGACGACTCTATTGTTTGATGGAATTGAATGAATTCATGTTATATACGGTTCATTGACATTGTTTTCATAATGAATAGAGCCATTAATAAAGACACAAAAGATAATTTCATGGTCACTGCATGAAAAATACTTCTTGTAACAATAAGAGGAGCCTAATTAGCTTGAGGTGATATGAAAGTCTCATTGTTTTGGAGTTACACAACTTTACATTAGCAGGAAATGCAAACCAAGATGAATGGATGCTTTGGCTGATGGAAGTAAGTTGATTTATTGTTTCAATCGTGTTTAAATTTGTTTGATTTAATCAATATACTAGTTTGTTTAGCCACATATGTTAATTGCATCATCAATATATCAAAATGTGTTTTTGGAACAAAAAGACGTGAACTGTCCTAACTAGAAGAAATGGTGGCAGGTACTCTTTATGTTGTAATGCAACCAATATATTATCAATAAGAAATGAAAAACAAGATGGAGGACTCTCTTGTTTGATGGAATTGAATGAATTCATGTTATAGACGGTTCATTGACATTTATTTCATAATGAATATAGCCATTAATAGAGACACAAAAGATAATTTCATGGTCATTGCATGAAAAATACTTCTTGTAACAATAAGAGGAGCCTAATTAGCTTGAGGTGATATGAAAGTCTCATTGTGTTGGAATTACACAACTTCACATTACCACAAAATGCAAACCAAGATGAATGGATGCTTTGGCTCATGGAAGTAAGTTGATTTAGTGTTTCAATGGTGTTTAAATTTGTTTGATTTAATCAATATACTAGTTTGTTTAGCCACAAATGTTAATTGCATCATCAATATATCAAAATGTGTTTTTGGAACCAAAAGAGGTGAACTGCTAACTAGAAGAAATGATGGCAGGTACTCTTTTTCTTGTAACGCAACGAATATATTATCAATAAGAAATGCAACATAAGATGGACGACTCTATTGTTTGATGGAATTGAATGAATTCATGTTACAGACGATTCATTGACATTGTTTACATAATGAATATAGACATTTAGTAAAGACACAAAAGATAATTTCATGCTCATTGCATCAAAAATACTTCTTGTAACAATAACAGGAGCCTAATTAGCTTGAGGTGATATGAAAGTCTCATTGTTTTGGAATTACACAACTTCACATTAGCACGAAATGCAAACCAAGATGAATGGATGCTTTGGCTGATGGAAGTAAGTTGATTTATTGTTTCAATGGTGTTTGAATTCATCAATATGCTACTTTGTTTAGCCACATATGTTAATTGCATCATCAATATATCAAAATGTGGTTTTGGAACCAAAAGAGGTGAACTACTAACTAGAAGAAATGATGGCAGGTACTCTTTATCTTGTAATGCAACCAATATATTATCAATAAGAAATGCAAAACAAGATGGAAGACTCTCTTGTTTGATGGAATTGAATGAATTCATGTTATAGACGGTTCATTGGCATTTTTTTCATAATGAATATAGACATTTAATAAAGACACAAAAGATAATTTCATGGTCATTGCATGAAAAATACTTCTTGTAACAATAACAGGAGCCTAATTAGCTTGAGGTGATATGAAAGTCTCATTGTTTTGGAATTACACAACTTCACATTAGCACGAAATGCAAACCAAGATGAATGGATGCTTTGGCTGATGGAAGTAAGTTGATTTATTGTTTCAGTGGTGTTTAAATTTGTTTGATTTAATCAATATACTAGTTTGTTTAGCCACATATGTTAATGGCATCATCAATATATCAAAATGTGTTTTTGGAACCAAAAGATGTGAACTGGTAACTAGAATAAATGATGGCAGGTACTCTTCATCTTGTAACGCAACAAATATATTATCAATAAGAAATGCAAAATAAGATGGATGACTCTATTGTTTGATGGAATTGAATGAATTCACGTTATACACGGTTCGTTGACATTTATTTCATAATGAATATAGCCATTAATAAAGACACAACAGATAATTTCATGGTCATTGCATGAAAAATACTTCTTGTAACAATAAGAGGAGCTTAATTAGCTTGAGGTGATATGAAAGTCTCATTGTTTTGGAATTACACAACTTCACATTAGCACGAAATGCAAACCAAGATGAATGGATGCTTTGGCTGATGGAAGTAAGTTGATTTATTGTTTCAATGGTGTTTGAATTCATCCATATGCTACTTGGTTTAGCCACATATGTTAATTGCATCATCAATATATCATAATGTGTTTTTGGAACCAAAAGAGGTGAACTGCTAACTAGAAGAAATGATGGCACGTACTCTTTATCTTGTAACGCAACCAATATATTATCAATAAGAAATGCAAAACAAGATGGAGGACTCTCCTGTTTGATGGAATTGAATGAATTCATGTTATATACGGTTCATTGACATTGTTTTCATAATGAATATAGCCATTAAAAAAGACACAAAAGATAATTTCATGGTCACTGCATGAAAAATACTTCTTGTAACAATAAGAGGAGCCTAATTAGCTTGAGGTGATATGAAAGTCTCATTGTTTTGGAATTACACAACTTCACATTAGCAGGAAATGCAAACCAAGATGAATGGATGCTTTGGCTGATTGAAGTAAGTTGATTTATTGTTTCAATGGTGTTTGAATTCATCAATATGCCACTTTGTTTAGCCACATATGTTAATTGGATGATTAATATATCAAAATGACTTTTTGGAACCAAAAGAGGTGAACTTCTAACTAGAAGAAATGATGGCAGGTACTCTTTATCTTGTAACGCAACGAATATATTATCAATAAGAAATGCAAACTAAGATGGACGACTCTATTATTTGATGGAATTGAATGAATTCATGTTATAGACGGTTCATTGACATTGTTTTCATAATGAATATAGCCACTAATAAAGACACAAAAGATAATTTCATGGTCACTGCATGAAAAATACTTCTTGTAACAATAAAAGGAGCCTAATTAGCTTGGGGTGATATGAAAGTCTCATTGTTTTGGAATTACACAACTTCACATTAGCACGAAAGGCAAACCAAGATGAATGGATGCTTTGGCTGATGGAAGTAAGTTGATTTATTGTTTCAATGGTCTTTGAATTCATCAATATGGCACTTTGTTTAGCCACATATGTTAATTGGATGATCAATATATCAAAATGTGTTTTTGGAACCAAAAGAGGTGAACTGCTAACTAGAAGAAATGATGGCAGGCACTCTTTATCTTGTAACACAACCAATATATTATCAATAAGAAATGCAAAACAAGATGGAGGACTCTATTGTTTCAAGGAATTGAATGAGTTCATGTCATAGACGGTTCATTGGCATTGCTTTCATAATGAATATAGCCATTAATAAAGACACAAAAGATAATTTCATGGTCATTGCATGAAAAATACTTTTTGTAATAATAAGTGGAGCCTAATTAGCTTGAGGTGATATGAAAGTCTCATTGTCTTGGAATTACACAACTTCACATTAGCACGAAATGCAAACCAAGATGAATGGATGCTTTGGCTGATGGAAGTAAGTTGATTTATTGTTTCAATGGTGTTTAAATTTGTTTGATTTAATCAATATACTAGTTTGTTTAGCCACATATGTTAATTGCATCATCAATATATCAAAATGTGTTTTTGGAACCAAAAGACGTGAACTGCTAACTAGAAGAAATGATGGCAGGTACTCTTTATCTTGTAACGCAACCAATATATTATCAATAAGAAATGCAAAATAAGATGGACGACTCTATTGTTTGATGGAATTGAATGAATTCATGTTATAGACGGTTCATTGACATTTATTTCCTAATGAATATAGCCATTAATAAAGACACAAAAGATAATTTCATGGTCAGTGCATGAAAAATACTTCTTGTAACAATAAGAGGAGCATAATTAGCTTGAGGTGATATGAAAGTCTCATGGTCTTGGGATTACACAACTTCACATTAGCACGAAATGAAAACCAAGATAAATGGATGCTTTGGCTGATGGAAGTAAGTTGATTTAGTGTTTCAATGGAGTTTAAATTTGTTTGATTTAATCAATATACTAGTTTGTTTAGCCACATATGTTAATTGCATCATCAATATATCAAAATGTGTTCTTGGAACCAAAATAGGTGGAAGAAATGATGGGAGATACTCTTTATTTTTGAACTCAACCAATATATTATCAATAACAAATGCAAAACAAGATAGAGCACTCTATTGTTTGATGGAATTGAATGAATTCATGTTACAGACGGTTCATTGGCATTGTTTTCATAATGAATACAGCCATTAATAAAGACACAAAAGATAATTTCATGGTCATTGCATGAAAAATACTTCTTGTAACAATAAGAGGACCATAATTAGCTTGAGGTGATATGAAAGTCTCATTGTCTTGGAATTACACAACTTCACATTAGCACGAAATGCAAACCAAGATGAATGGATGCTTTGGCTGATGGAAGTAAGTTGATTTATTGTTTCAATGGTGTTTAAATTTGTTTGATTTAATCAATATACTAGTTTGTTTAGACACATATGTTAATTGCATCATCAATATATCAAAATGTGTTTTTGGAACCAAAAGACGTGAACTGCTAACTAGAAGAAATGATGGTAGGTACTCTTCATCTTGTAACGCAACCAATATATTATCAATAAGAAATGCAAAATAAGATGGACGACTCTATTGTTTGATGGAATTGAATGAATTCATGTTATAGACGGTTCATTGACATTTATTTCATAATGAGTATAGCCATTAATAAAGACACAAAAGATAATTTCATGGTCATTGCATGAAAAATACTTCTTGTAACAATAAGAGGAGCATAATTAGCTTGAGGTGATATGAAAGTCTCATTCTCTTGGAATTACACAACTTCACATTAGCACGAAATGCAAACCAAGATGAATGGATGCTTTGGCTGATGGAAGTAAGTTGATTTATTGTTTCAATCGTGTTTCAATTCATCAATATGCTACTTTCTTTAGCCACATATGTTAATTGCATCATCAATATATCAAAATGTGGTTTTGGAACCAAAAGAGGTGAACTACTAACTAGAAGAAATGATGGCAGGTACTCTTTATCTTGTAATGCAACCAATATATTATCAATAAGAAATGCAAAATAAGATGGACGACTCTATTGTTTGATGGAATTGAATGAATTCATGTTATAGACGGTTCATTGACATTAATTTCATAATGAATATAGCCATTAATAAAGACACAAAAGATAATTTCATGGTCATTGCATGAAAAATACTTCTTGTAACAATAAGAGGAGCTTAATTAGCTTGAGGTGATATGAAAGTCTCATTGTTTTGGAATTACCCAACTTCACATTAGCACGAAATGCAAACCAAGATGAATGGATGCTTTGGCTGATGGAAGTAAGTTGATTTATTGTTTCAATCGTTTTTGAATTCATCAATATGCTACTTTCTTTAGCCACATATGTTAATTGCATCATCAATATATCAAAATGTGGTTTTGGAACCAAAAGAGGTGAACTACTAACTTGAAGAAATGATGGCAGGTACTCTTTATCTTGTAATGCAACCAATATATTATCAATAAGAAATGAAAAACAAGATGGAAGACTCTCTTGTTTGATGGAATTGAATGAATTCATGTTATAGACAGTTCATTGGCATTTTTTTCATAATGAATATAGACATTTAACAAAAGACACAAAAGATAATAATTTCATGGTCATTGCATGAAAAATACTTCTTGTAACAATAACAGGAGCCTAATTAGTTTGAGGTGATATGAAAGTCTCATTGTTTTGGAATTACACAACTTCACATTAGCACGAAATGCAAACCAAGATGAATGGATGCTTTGGATGATGGAAGTAAGTTGATTTATTGTTTCAATGGTGTTTAAATTTGTTTGATTTAATCAATATACTAGTTTGTTTAGGAACATATGTTAATTGCATCATCAATATATCAAAATGTGGTTTTGGAACCAAAAGAGGTGAACTACTAACTAGAAGAAATGATGGGAGGTACTCTTTATCTTGTAATGCAACCAATATATTATCAATAAGAAATGCAAAACAAGATGGAAGACTCTCTTGTTTGATGGAATTGAATGAATTCATGTTATAGACAGTTCATTGGCATTTTTTTCATAATGAATATAGACATTTAACAAAGACACAAAAGATAATTTCATGGTCATTGCATGAAAAATACTTCTTGTAACAATAACAGGAGCCTAATTAGCTTGAGGTGATATGAAAGTCTCATTGTTTTGGAATTACACAACTTCACATTAGCACGAAATGCAAACCAAGATGAATGGATGCTTTGGCTGATGGAAGTAAGTTGATTTATTGTTTCAATCGTGTTTGAATTCATCAATATGCTACTTTCTTTAGCCACATATGTTAATTGCATCATCAATATATCAAAATGTGTTTTTGGAACCAAAAGACGTGAACTGGTAACTAGAATAAATGATGGCAGGTACTCTTCATCTTGTAACGCAACCAATATATTATCAATAAGAAATGCAAAATAAGATGGACGACTCTATTATTTGATGGAATTGAATGAATTCATGTTATAGACGGTTCGTTGACATTTATTTCATAATGAATATAGCCATTAATAAAGACACAAAAGATAATTTCATGGTCATTGCATGAAAAATACTTCTCGTAACAATAAGAGGAGCTTAATTAGCTTGAGGTGATATGAAAGTCTCATTGTTTTGGAATTACACAACTTCACATTAGCACGAAATGCAAACCAAGATGAATGGATGCTTTGGCTGATGGAAGTAAGTTGATTTATTGTTTCAATGGTGTTTGAATTCATCAATATGCTACTTTGTTTAGCCACATATGTTAATTGCATCATCAATATATCATAATGTGTTTTTGGAACCAAAAGAGGTGAACTGCTAACTAGAAGAAATGATGGCAGGTACTCTTTATCTTGTAACGCAACCAATATATTATCAATAAGAAATGCAAAACAAGATGGAGGACTCTCTTGTTTGATGGAATTGAATGAATTCATGTTATATACGGTTCATTGACATTGTTTTCATAATGAATATAGCCATTAAAAAAGACACAAAAGATAATTTCATGGTCACTGCATGAAAAATACTTCTTGTAACAATAAGAGGAGCCTAATTTGCTTGAGGTGATATGAAAGTCTCATTGTTTTGGAATTACACAACTTCACATTAGCACGAAATGCAAACCAAGATGAATGGATGCTTTGGCTGATGGAAGTAAGTTGATTTATTGTTTCAATGGTGTTTGAATTCATCAATATGCCACTTTGTTTAGCCACATATGTTAATTGGATGATTAATATATCAAAATGACTTTTTGGAACCAAAAGAGGTGAACTTCTAACTAGAAGAAATGATGGCAGGTACTCTTTATCTTGTAACGCAACGAATATATTATCAATAAGAAATGCAAATTAAGATGGACGACTCTATTATTTGATGGAATTGAATGAATTCATGTTATAGACGGTTCATTGACATTGTTTTCATAATGAATATAGCCACTAATAAAGACACAAAAGATAATATCATGGTCACTGCATGAAAAATACTTCTTGTAACAATAAAAGGAGCCTAATTAGCTTGGGGTGATATGAAAGTCTCATTGTTTTGGAATTACACAACTTCACATTAGCACGAAAGGCAAACCAAGATGAATGGATGCTTTGGCTAATGGAAGTAAGTTGATTTATTGTTTCAATGGTCTTTGAATTCATCAATATGGCACTTTGTTTAGCCACATATGTTAATTGGATGATCAATATATCAAAATGTGTTTTTGGAACCAAAAGAGGTGAACTGCTAACTAGAAGAAATGATGGCAGGTACTCTTTATCTTGTAACACAACCAATTTATTATCAATAAGAAATGCAAAACAAGATGGAGGACCCTATTGTTTCAAGGAATTGAATGAGTTCATGTTATAGACGGTTCATTGGCATTGCTTTCATAATGAATATAGCCATTAATAAAGACACAAAAGATAATTTCATGGTCATTGCATGAAAAATACTTTTTGTAACAATAAGTGGAGCCTAATTAGCTTGAGGTGATATGAAAGTCTCATTGTCTTGGAATTACACAACTTCACATTAGCACGAAATGCAAACCAAGATAAATGGATGCTTTGGCTGATGGAAGTAAGTTGATTTAGTGTTTCAATGGAGTTTAAATTTGTTTGATTTAATCAATATACTAGTTTGTTTAGCCACATATGTTAATTGCATCATCAATATATCAAAATGTGTTCTTGGAACCAAAATAGGTGGAAGAAATGATGGGAGATACTCTTTATTTTTGAACTCAACCAATATATTATCAATAACAAATGCAAAACAAGATAGAGCACTCTATTGTTTGATGGAATTGAATGAATTCATGTTACAGACGGTTCATTGGCATTGTTTTCATAATGAATACAGCCATTAATAAAGACACAAAAGATAATTTCATGGTCATTGCATGAAAAATACTTCTTGTAACAATAAGAGGAGCATAATTAGCTTGAGGTGATATGAAAGTCTCATTGTCTTGGAATTACACAACTTCACATTAGCACGAAATGCAAACCAAGATGAATGGATGCTTTGGCTGATGGAAGTAAGTTGATTTATTGTTTCAATGGTGTTTAAATTTGTTTGATTTAATCAATATACTAGTTTGTTTAGACACATATGTTAATTGCATCATCAATATATCAAAATGTGTTTTTGGAACCAAAAGACGTGAACTGCTAACTAGAAGAAATGATGGCAGGTACTCTTCATCTTGTAACGCAACCAATATATTATCAATAAGAAATGCAAAATAAGATGGACGACTCTATTGTTTGATGGAATTGAAAGAATTCATGTTATAGACGGTTCATTGACATTTATTTCATAATGAATATAGCCATTAATAAAGACACAAAAGATAATTTTATGGTCATTGCATGAAAAATACTTCTTGTAACAATAAGAGGAGCTTAATTAGCTTGAGGTGATATGAAAGTCTCATTGTTTTGGAATTACACAACTTCACATTAGCACGAAATGCAAACCAAGATGAATGGATGCTTTGGCTGATGGAAGTAAGTTGATTTATTGTTTCAATGGTGTTTGAATTCATCAATATGCTACTTTGTTTAGCCACATATGTTAATTGCATCATCAATATATCATAATGTGTTTTTGGAACCAAAAGAGGTGAACTGCTAACTAGAAGAAATGATGGCAGGTACTCTTTATCTTGTAACGCAACCAATATATTATCAATAAGAAATGCAAAACAAGATGGAGGACTCTCTTGTTTGATGGAATTGAATGAATTCATGTTATATACGGTTCATTGACATTGTTTTCATAATGAATATAGCCATTAAAAAAGACACAAAAGATAATTTCATGGTCACTGCATGAAAAATACTTCTTGTAACAATAAGAGGAGCCTAATTTGCTTGAGGTGATATGAAAGTCTCATTGTTTTGGAATTACACAACTTCACATTAGCACGAAATGCAAACCAAGATGAATGGATGCTTTGGCTGATGGAAGTAAGTTGATTTATTGTTTCAATGGTGTTTAAATTTGTTTGATTTAATCAATATACTAGTTTGTTTAGCCACATATGTTAATTGCATCATCAATATATCAAAATGTGTTTTTGGAACCAAAAGACGTGAACTGCTAACTAGAAGAAATGATGGCAGGTACTCTTCATCTTGTAACGCAACCAATATATTATCAATAAGAAATGCAAAATAAGATGGACGACTCTATTGTTTGATGGAATTGAATGAATTCATGTTATAGACGGTTCATTGACATTTATTTCATAATGAATATAGCCATTAATAAAGACACAAAAAATAATTTCATGGTCATTGCATGAAAAATACTTCTTGTAACAATAAGAGGAGCTTAATTAGCTTGAGGTGATATGAAAGTCTCATTGTTTTGGAATTACACAACTTCACATTAGCACGAAATGCAAACCAAGAAGAATGGATGCTTTGGCTGATGGAAGTAAGTTGATTTATTGTTTCAATGGTGTTTGAATTCATCAATATGCTACTTTGTTTAGCCACATATGTTAATTGCATCATCAATATATCAAAATGTGGTTTTGGAACCAAAAGAGGTGAACTACTAACTAGAAGAAATGATGGCAGGTACTCTTTATCTTGTAATGCAACCAATATATTATCAATAAGAAATGCAAAACAAGATGGAAGACTCTCTTGTTTGATGGAATTGAATGAATTCATGTTATAGACGGTTCATTGGCATTTTTTTCATAATGAATATAGACATTTAATAAAGACACAAAAGATAATTTCATGGTCATTGCATGAAACATACTTCTTGTAACAATAAGAGGAGCCTAATTAGCTTGAGGTGATATGAAAGACTCATTGTTTTGGAATTACACAACTTCACATTAGCACGAAATGCAAACCAAGATGAATGGATGCTTTGGCTGATGGAAGTAAGTTGATTTATTGTTTCAATGGTGTTTAAATTTGTTTGATTTAATCAATATACTTGTTTGTTTAGAAACATATGTTAATGGCATCATCAATATATCAAAATGTGTTTTTGGATCCAAAAGACGTGAACTGGTAACTAGAATAAATGATGGCAGGTACTCTTCATCTTGTAACGCAACCAATATATTATCAATAAGAAATGCAAAATAAGATGGACGACTCTATTGTTTGATGGAATTGAATGAATTCATGTTATAGACGGTTCCTTGACATTTATTTCATAATGAATACAGCCATTAATAAAGACACAAAAGATAATTTCATGGTCATTGCATGAAAAATACTTCTTGTAACAATAAGAGGAGCATAATTAGCTTGAGGTGATATGAAAGTCTCATAGTCTTGGAATTACACAACTTCACATTAGCACAAAATGCAAACCAAGATGAATGGATGCTTTGGCTGATGGAAGTAAGTTGATTTATTGTTTCAATGGTGTTTAAATTTGTTTGATTTAATCAATATACTAGTTTGTTTAGCCACATATGTTAATTGCATCATCAATATATCAAAATGTGTTTTTGGAACCAAAAGACGTGAACTGCTAACTAGAAGAAATTATGGCAGGTACTCTTCATCTTGTAACGCAACCAATATATTATCAATAAGAAATGCAAAATAAGATGGACGACTTTATTGTTTGATGGAATTGAATGAATTCATGTTATAGACGGTTCCTTGACATTTATTTCATAATGAATATAGCCATTAATAAAGACACAAAAGATAATTTTATGGTCATTGCATGAAAAATACTTCTTGTAACAATAAGAGGAGCTTAATTAGCTTGAGGTGATATGAAAGTCTCATTGTTTTGGAATTACACAACTTCACATTAGCACGAAATGCAAACCAAGATGAATGGATGCTTTGGCTGATGGAAGTAAGTTGATTTATTGTTTCAATGGTGTTTGAATTCATCAATATGCTACTTTGTTTAGCCACATATGTTAATTGCATCATCAATATATCATAATGTGTTTTTGGAACCAAAAGAGGTGAACTGCTAACTAGAAGAAATGATGGCAGGTACTCTTTATCTTGTAACGCAACCAATATATTATCAATAAGAAATGCAAAATAAGATGGACGACTCTATTGTTTGATGGAATTGAATGAATTCATGTTATAGACGGTTCATTGACATTTATTTCCTAATGAATATAGCCATTAATAAAGACACAAAAGATAATTTCATGGTCATTGCATGAAAAATACTTCTTGTAACAATAAGAGCAGCATAATTAGCTTGAGGTGATATGAAAGTCTCATGGTCTTGGGATTACACAACTTCACATTAGCACGAAATGAAAACCAAGATAAATGGATGCTTTGGCTGATGGAAGTAAGTTGATTTAGTGTTTCAATGGAGTTTAAATTTGTTTGATTTAATCAATATACTAGTTTGTTTAGCCACATATGTTAATTGCATCATCAATATATCAAAATGTGTTCTTGGAACCAAAATAGGTGGAAGAAATGATGGGAGATACTCTTTATTTTTGAACTCAACCAATATATTATCAATAACAAATGCAAAACAAGATAGAGCACTCTATTGTTTGATGGAATTGAATGAATTCATGTTACAGACGGTTCATTGGCAATGTATTCATAATGAATACAGCCATTAATAAAGACACAAAAGATAATTTCATGGTCATTGCATGAAAAATACTTCTTGTAACAATAAGAGGAGCATAATTAGCTTGAGGTGATATGAAAGTCTCATTGTCTTGGAATTACACAACTTCACATTAGCACGAAATGCAAACCAAGATGAATGGATGCTTTGGCTGATGGAAGTAAGTTCATTTATTGTTTCAATGGTGTTTAAATTTGTTTGATTTAATCAATATACTAGTTTGTTTAGCCACATATGTTAATTGCATCATCAATATATCAAAATGTGTTTTTGGAACCAAAAGACGTGAACTGCTAACTAGAAGAAATGATGGCAGGTACTCTTCATCTTGTAACGCAACCAATATATTATCAATAAGAAATGCAAAATAAGATGGACGACTCTATTGTTTGATGGAATTGAATGAATTCATGTTATAGACGGTTCATTGACATTTATTTCATAATGAATATAGCCATTAATAAAGACACAAAAGATAATTTCATGGTCATTGCATGAAAAATACTTCTTGTAACAATAAGAGGAGCTTAATTAGCTTGAGGTGATATGAAAGTCTCATTGTTTTGGAATTACACAACTTCACATTAGCAGGAAATGCAAACCAAGATGAATGGATGCTTTGGCTGATGGAAGTAAGTTGATTTATTGTTTCAATGGTGTTTGAATTCATCAATATGCTACTTTGTTTAGCCACATATGTTAATTGCATCATCAATATATCAAAATGTGGTTTTGGAACCAAAAGAGGTGAACTACTAACTAGAAGAAATGATGGCAGGTACTCTTTATCTTGTAATGCAACCAATATATTATCAATAAGAAATGCAAAATAAGATGGACGACTCTATTGTTTGATGGAATTGAATGAATTCATGTTATAGACGGTTCATTGACATTTATTTCATAATGAATATAGCCATTAATAAAGACACAAAAGATAATTTCATGGTCATTGCATGAAAAATACTTCTTGTAACAATAAGAGGAGCTTAATTAGCTTGAGGTGATATGAAAGTCTCATTGTTTTGGAATTACACAACTTCACATTAGCAGGAAATGCAAACCAAGATGAATGGATGCTTTGGCTGATGGAAGTAAGTTGATCTATTGTTTCAATGGTGTTTGAATTCATCAATATGCTACTTTGTTTAGCCACATATGTTAATTGCATCATCAATATATCAAAATGTTGGTTTGGAACCAAAAGAGGTGAACTACTAACTAGAAGAAATGATGGCAGGTACTCTTTATCTTGTAATGCAACCAATATATTATCAATAAGAAATGCAAAACAAGATGGAAGACTCTCTTGTTTGATGGAATTGAATGAATTCATGTTATGGACGGTTCATTGGCATTTTTTTCATAATGAATATAGACATTTAATAAAGATACAAAAGATAATTTCATGGTCATTGCATGAAAAATACTTCTTGTAACAATAACAGGAGCCTAATTAGCTTGAGGTGATATGAAAGTCTCATTGTTTTGGAATTACACAACTTCACATTAGCACGAAATGCAAACCAAGATGAATGGATGCTTTGGCTGATGGAAGTAAGTTGATTTATTGTTTCAATGGTGTTTAAATTTGTTTGATTTAATCAATATACTAGTTTGTTTAGCCACATATGTTAATTGCATCATCAATATATCAAAATGTGTTCTTGGAACCAAAATAGGTGGAAGAAATGATGGGAGATACTCTTTATTTTTGAACTCAACCAATATATTATCAATAACAAATGCAAAACAAGATAGAGCACTCTATTGTTTGATGGAATTGAATGAATTCATGTTACAGACGGTTCATTGGCAATGTATTCATAATGAATACAGCCATTAATAAAGACACAAAAGATAATTTTCATGGTCATTGCATGAAAAATACTTCTTGTAACAATAAGAGGAGCATAATTAGCTTGAGGTGATATGAAAGTCTCATTGTCTTGGAATTACACAACTTCACATTAGCACGAAATGCAAACCAAGATGAATGGATGCTTTGGCTGATGGAAGTAAGTTCATTTATTGTTTCAATGGTGTTTAAATTTGTTTGATTTAATCAATATACTAGTTTGTTTAGCCACATATGTTAATTGCATCATCAATATATCAAAATGTGTTTTTGGAACCAAAAGACGTGAACTGCTAACTAGAAGAAATGATGGCAGGTACTCTTCATCTTGTAACGCAACCAATATATTATCAATAAGAAATGCAAAATAAGATGGGACGACTCTATTGTTTGATGGAATTGAATGAATTCATGTTATAGACGGTTCATTGACATTTATTTCATAATGAATATAGCCATTAATAAAGACACAAAAGATAATTTCATGGTCATTGCATGAAAAATACTTCTTGTAACAATAAGAGGAGCTTAATTAGCTTGAGGTGATATGAAAGTCTCATTGTTTTGGAATTACACAACTTCACATTAGCAGGAAATGCAAACCAAGATGAATGGATGCTTTGGCTGATGGAAGTAAGTTGATTTATTGTTTCAATGGTGTTTGAATTCATCAATATGCTACTTTGTTTAGCCACATATGTTAATTGCATCATCAATATATCAAAATGTGGTTTTGGAACCAAAAGAGGTGAACTACTAACTAGAAGAAATGATGGCAGGTACTCTTTATCTTGTAATGCAACCAATATATTATCAATAAGAAATGCAAAACAAGATGGAAGACTCTCTTGTTTGATGGAATTGAATGAATTCATGTTATGGACGGTTCATTGGCATTTTTTTCATAATGAATATAGACATTTAATAAAGATACAAAAGATAATTTGATGGTCATTGCATGAAAAATACTTCTTGTAACAATAACAGGAGCCTAATTAGCTTGAGGTGATATGAAAGTCTCATTGTTTTGGAATTACACAACTTCACATTAGCACGAAATGCAAACCAAGATGAATGGATGCTTTGGCTGATGGAAGTAAGTTGATTTATTGTTTCAATGGTGTTTAAATTTGTTTGATTTAATCAATATACTAGTTTGTTTAGCCACATATGTTAATGGCATCATCAATATATCAAAATGTGTTTTTGTAACCAAAAGACATGAACTGGTAACTAGAATAAATGATGGCAGGTACTCTTCATCTTGTAACGCAACCAATATATTATCAATAAGAAATGCAAAATAAGATGGACGACTCTATTGTTTGATGGAATTGAATGAATTCATGTTATAGACGGTTCCTTGACATTTATTTCATAATGAATACAGCCATTAATAAAGACACAAAAGATAATTTCATGGTCATTGCATGAAAAATACTTCTTGTAACAATAAGAGGAGCATAATTAGCTTGAGGTGATATGAAAGTCTCATTGTCTTGGAATTACACAACTTCACATTAGCACGAAATGCAAACCAAGATGAATGGATGCTTTGGCTGATGGAAGTAAGTTGATTTATTGTTTCAATGGTGTTTAAATTTGTTTGATTTAATCAATATACTAGTTTGTTTAGCCACATATGTTAATTGCATCATCAATATATCAAAATGTGTTTTTGGAACCAAAAGACGTGAACTGCTAACTAGAAGAAATGATGGCAGGTACTCTTCATCTTGTAACGCAACCAATATATTATCAATAAGAAATGCAAAATAAGATGGACGACTCTATTGTTTGATGGAATTGAATGAATTCATGTTATAGACGGTTCCTTGACATTTATTTCATAATGAATATAGCCATTAATAAAGACACAAAAGATAATTTCATGGTCATTGCACGAAAAATACTTCTTGTAACAATAAGAGGAGCTTAATTACCTTGAGGTGATATGAAAGTCTCATTGTTTTGGAATTACCCAACTTCACATTAGCACGAAATGCAAACCAAGATGAATGGATGCTTTGGCTGATGGAAGTAAGTTGATTTATTGTTTCAATCGTGTTTGAATTCATCAATATGCTACTTTCTTTAGCCACATATGTTAATTGCATCATCAATTTATCAAAATGTGGTTTTGGAACCAAAAGAGGTGAACTACTAACTAGAAGAAATGATGGCAGGTACTCTTCATCTTGTAACGCAACCAATATATTATCAATAAGAAATGCAAAATAAGATGGACGACTCTATTGTTTGATGGAATTGAATGAATTCATGTTATAGACGGTTCCTTGACATTTATTTCCTAATGAATATAGCCATTAATCAAGATACAAAAGATAATTTCATGGTCATTGCATGAAAAATACTTATTGTAACAATAAGAGGAGCTTAATTACCTTGAGGTGATATGAAAGTCTCATTGTTTTGGGATTACACAACTTCACATTTGCACGAAATGCAAACCAAGATGAATGGATGCTTTGGCTGATGGAAGTAAGTTGATTTATTGTTTCAATGGTGTTTGAATTCATCAATATGCTACTTTGTTTAGCCACATATGTTAATTGCATCATCAATATATCAAAATGTGGTTTTGGAACCAAAAGAGGTGAACTACTAACTAGAAGAAATGATGGCAGGTACTCTTTATCTTGTAATGCAACCAATATATTATCAATAAGAAATGCAAAACAAGATGGAAGACTCTCTTGTTTGATGGAATTGAATGAATTCATGTTATAGACGGTTCATTGGCATTTTTTCATAATGAATATAGACATTTAATAAAGACACAAAAGATAATTTCATGGTCATTGCATGAAAAATACTTCTTGTAACAATAATAGGAGCCTAATCAGCTTGAGGTGATATGAAAGTCTCATTGTTTTGGAATTACACAACTTCACATTAGCACGAAATGCAAACCAAGATGAATGGATGCTTTGGCTGATGGAAGTAAGTTGATTTATTGTTTCAATGGTGTTTAAATTTGTTTGATTTAATCAATATACTAGTTTGTTTCGCCACATACGTTAATTGCATCATCAATATATCAAAATGTGTTTTTGGAACCAAAAGAGGTGAACTGCTAACTAGAAGAAATGATGGCAGTTACTCTTTATCTTGTAACGCAACCAATATATTATCAATAAGAAATGCAAAACAAGATGGAGGACTCTCTTGTTTGATGGAATTGAATGAATTGATGTTATAGACGGTTCATTGGCTTTTTTTTCATAATGAATATAGCCATTAATAAAGACACTAAAGATAATTTCATGGTCATTGCATGAAAAATACTTCTTGTAACAATAAGAGGAGCCTACTTAGCTTGAGGTGATATGAAAGTCTCATTGTCTTGGAATTACACAACTTCACATTAGCACGAAATGCAAACCAAGATGAATGGATGCTTTGGCTGATGGAAGTAAGTTGATTTATTGTTTCAATGGTGTTTAAATTTGTTTGATTTAATCAATATACTAGTTTGTTTAGCCACATATGTTAATTGCATCATCAATAAATCAAACTGTGTTTTTGGAACCAAAAGACGTGAACTGCTAACTAAAAGAAATGATGGCAGGTACTCTTCATCTTGTAACGCAACGAATATATTATCAATAACAAATGCAAAATAAGATGGACAACTCTATTGTTTGATGGAATTGAATGAATTCATGTTATAGACGGTTCATTGACATTTATTTCCTAATGAATATAGCCATTAATAAAGACACAAAAGATAATTTCATGGTCATTGCATGAAAAATACTTCTTGTAACAATAAGAGGAGCATAATTAGCTTGAGGTGATATGAAAGTCTCATGGTCTTGGGATTACACAACTTCACATTAGCACGAAATGCAAACCAAGATAAATGGATGCTTTGGCTGATGGAAGTAAGTTGATTTAGTGTTTCAATGGAGTTTAAATTTATTTGATTTAATCAATATACTAGTTTGTTTAGCCACATATGTTAATTGCATCATCAATATATCAAAATGTGTTCTTGGAAGCAAAAGAGATGGAAGAATTGATGGGAGATACTGTTAATTTTTGAACTCAACCAATATATTATCAATAATAAATGCAAAACAAGATAGAGCACTCTATTGTTTGATGGAATTGAATGAATTCATGTTACCGACGGTTCATTGGCATTGTTTTCATAATGAATACAGCCATTAATAAAGACACAAAAGATAATTTCATGGTCATTGCATGAAAAATACTTCTTGTAACAATAAGAGGAGCATAATTAGCTTGAGGTGATATGAAAGTCTCATTGTCTTGGAATTACACAACTTCACATTAGCACGAAATGCAAACCAAGATGAATGGATGCTTTGGCTGATGGAAGTAAGTTGATTTATTATTTCAATGGTGTTTAAATTTGTTTGATTTAATCAATATACTAGTTTGTTTAGCCACATATGTTAATTGCATCATCAATATATCAAAATGTGTTTTTGGAACCAAAAGACGTGAACTGCTAACTAGAAGAAATGATGGCAGGTACTCTTCATCTTGTAACGCAACCAATATATTATCAATAAGAAATGCAAAATAAGATGGACGACTCTATTGTTTGATGGAATTGAATGAATTCATGTTATAGACGGTTCATTGACCTTTATTTCATAATGAATATAGCCATTAATAAAGACACAAAAGATAATTTCATGGTCATTGCACGAAAAATACTTCATGTAACAATAAGAGGAGCTTAATTACCTTGAGGTGATATGAAAGTCTCATTGTTTTGGAATTACCCAACTTCACATTAGCACAAAATGCAAACCAAGATGAATGGATGCTTTGGCTGATGGAAGTAAGTTGATTTATTGTTTCAATCGTGTTTGAATTCATCAATATGCTACTTTCTTTAGCCACATATGTTAATTGCATCATCAATATATCAAAATGTGGTTTTGGAACCAAAAGAGGTGAACTACTAACTAGAAGAAATGATGGCAGGTACTCTTTATCTTGTAATGCAACCAATATATTATCAATAAGAAATGCAAAATAAGATGGACAACTCTATTGTTTGATGGAATTGAATGAATTCAAGTTATAGACGGTTCATTGACATTGTTTTCATAATGAATATAGCCATTAATAAAGACACAAAAGATAATTTCATGGTCATTGCATGAAAAATACTTCTTGTAACAATAAGAGGAGCTTAATTACCTTGAGGTGATATGAAAGTCTCATTGTTTTGGAATTACCCAACTTCACATTAGCACGAAACGCAAACCAAGATGAATGGATGCTTTGGCTGATGGAAGTAAGTTGATTTATTGTTTCAATCGTGTTTGAAGTCATCAATATGCTACTTTCTTTAGCCACATATGTTAATTGCATCATCAATATATCAAAATGTGGTTTTGGAACCAAAAGAGGTGAACTACTAACTAGAAGAAATGATGGCAGGTACTCTTTATCTTGTAATGCAACCAATATATTATCAATAAGAAATGCAAAACAAGATGGAAGACTCTCTTGTTTGATGGAATTGAATGAATTCATGTTATAGACGGTTCATTGGCATTGTTTTCATAATGAATATAGCCATTAATAAAGACACAAAAGATAATTTCATGGTCATTGCATGAAAAATACTTCTTGTAACAATAAGAGGAGCCTAATTAGCTTGAGGTGATATGAAAGTCTCATTGTCTTGGAATTACACAACTTCACATTAGCACGAAATGCAAACCAAGATGAATGGATGCTTTGGCTGATGGAAGTAAGTTGATTTATTGTTTGAATGGTGTTTAAATTTGTTTGATTTAATCAATATACTACTTTGTTTAGCCACATATGTTTATTGCATCATCAATATATCAAAAAGTGTTTTTGGCACCAAAAGACGTGAACTGCTAACTAGAAGAAATGATGTCAGGTACTCTTTATCTTGTAACGCAACCAATATATTATCAATAAGAAATGCAAAATAAGATGGACGACTCTATTGTTTGATGGAATTGAATGAATTCATGTTATAGACGGTTCATTGACATTTATTTCATAGTGAATATAGCCATTAATAAAGACACAAATGATAATTTCATGGTCATTGCATGAAAAATACTTCTTGTAACAATAAGAGGAGCCTAATTAGCTTGAGGTGATATGAAAGTCTCATTGTCTTGGAATTACCCAACTTCACATTAGCACGAAATGCAAACCAAGATGAATGGATGCTTTGGCTGATGGAAGTAAGTTGATTTATTGTTTGAATGGTGTTTAAATTTGTTTGATTTAATCAATATACTAGTTTGTTTAGCCACATATGTTTATTGCATCATCAATATATCAAAAAGTGTTTTTGGAACCAAAAGACGTGAACTGCTAACTAGATGAAATGATGTCAGGAACTCTTTATCTTGTAACGCAACCAATATATTATTAATAAGAAATGCAAAATAAGATGGACGACTCTATTGTTTGATGGAATTGAATGAATTCATGTTATAGACGGTTCATTGACATTTATTTCATAATGAATATAGCCATTAATAAAGACACAAAAGATAATTTCATGGTCATTGCATGAAAAATACTTCTTGTAACAATAAGAGGAGCCTAATTAGCTTGAGGTGATATGAAAGTCTCATTGTCTTGGAATTACACAACTTCACATTAGTACGAAAGGCAACCCAAGATGAATGGATGCTTTGGCTGATGGAAGTAAGTTGATTTATAGTTTCAATGGTGTTTAAATTTGTTTGATTTAATCAATATACTAGTTTGTTTAGCCACATACGTTAATTGCATCATCAATATATCAAAATGTGTTTTTGGAACAAAATGACGTGAACTGCTAACTAGAAGAAATGATGGCAGGTACTCTTTATCTTGTAACGCAACCAATATATTATCAATAAGAAATGCAAAACAAGATGGCGGACTCTCTTGTTTGATGGAATTGAATGAATTCATGTTATAGACGGTTCATTGGCATTTTTTTCATAATGAATATAGCCATTAATAAAGACACTAAAGATAATTTCATGGTCATTGCATGAAAAATACTTCTTGTAACAATAAGAGGAGCCTAATTAGCTTGAGGTGATATGAAAGTCTCATTGTCTTGGACTTACACAACTTCACATTAGCACAAAATGCAAACCAAGATGAATGGATGCTTTAGTTGATGGAAGTAAGTTGATTTAGTGTTTCAATGGTGTTTAAATTTGTTTGATTTAATCAATATACTAGTTTGTTTAGCCACATATGCTAATTGCATCATCAATATATCTAAATGTGTTTTGGGAACGAAAAGAGGTGAACTGCTAACTCGAAGAAATGTTGGCAGGTACTCTTTTTCTTGTAACGCAACGAATATATTATCAATAAGAAATGCAAAATAAGATGGACGACTCTATTATTTGATGGAATTGAATGAATTCAGGTTATAGATGGTTCATTAACATTGTTTACATAATGAATGTAGACATTTAGTAAAGACACAAAAGATAATTTCATGGTCATTGCATGAAAAATACTTCTTGTAACAATAACAGGAGCCTAATTAGCTTGAGGTGATATGAAAGTCTTATTGTTTTGGATTTACACAACTTCACATTAGCACGAAATGCAAACCAAGATGAATGCATGCTTTGGCTGATGGAAGTAAGTTGATTTATTATTTCAATGGTGTTTAAATTTGTTTGATTTAATCAATATACTAGTTTGTTTAGCCATATATGTTAATTGCATCATCAATATATCAAAATGAGTTTTTGGAACCAAAATACGTGAACTGCTAACTAGAAGAAATGATGGCAGGTACTCTTCATCTTGTAACGCAACCAATATATTATCAATAAGAAATGCAAAATAAGATGGGCGACTCTATTGTTTGATGGAATTGAATGAATTCATGTTATAGATGGTTCATTGACATTTTTTTCATAATGAATATAGCCATTAATAAAGACACAAAAGATAATTTCATGGTCATTGCATGAAAAATACTTCTTGTAACCATAAGAGGAGCTTAATTACCTTGAGGTGATATGAAAGTCTCATTGTTTTGGAATTACACAACTTCACATTAGCACGAAATGCAAACCAAGATGAATGGATGCTTTGGCTGATGGAAGTAAGTTGATTTATTGTTTCGATAGTGTTTGAATTCATCAATATGCTAGTTTGTTTAGCCACATATTTTAATTGCATCATCAATATATCAAAATGTGTTTTTGGAACCAAAAGAGGTGAACTGCTAACTAGAAGAAAAGATGGGAGGTACTCTTTATCTTGTAACGCAACCAATATATTATCAATAAGAAATGCAAAACAAGATGGAAGACTCTCTTGTTTGATGGAATTGAATGAATTCATGTTATAGACGGTTCATTGGCATTTTTTTCATAATGAATATGGCCATTAATAAAGACACTAAAGATAATTTCATGGTCATTGCATGAAAAATACTTCTTGTAACAATAAGAGGAGCCTAATTAGCTTGAGGTGATATGAAAGTCTCATTGTTTTGCAATTACACAACTTCACATTAGCACGAAATGCAAACCAAGATGAATGGATGCTTTGGCTGATGGAAGTAAGTTGATTTATTGTTTCAATGGTGTTTGAATTCATCAATATGCCACTTTGTTTAGCCACATATGTTAATTGCATCATCAATATATCAAAATGTGTTTTTGGAACCAAAAGAGGTGAACTGCTAACTAGATGAAATGATGGCAGGTACTCTTTATCTTGTAACACAACCAATATATTATCAATAAGAAATGCAACACAAGATGGAGGACTCTACTGTTTGATGGAATTGAATGAATTCAAGTTATAGACGGTTCATTGGCATTGTTTTCATAATGAATATAGCCATTAATAAAGACACAAAAGATAATTTCATGGTCATTTCATGAAAAATACTTCTTGTAACAATAAGAGGAGCCTAATTAGCTTGAGGTGATATGAAAGTCTCATTGTTTTGGAATTACACAACTTCACATCAGCACAAAATGCAAACCAATAAGAATGGATGCTTTGGCTGATAGAAGTAAGTTGATTTAGTGTTTCAATGGTGTTTAAATTTGTTTGATTTAATCAATTATACTAGTTTCTTTAGCCACATATGTTAATTGTATCATCAATATATCAAAATGTGTTTTTGGAACCAAAAGTGGTTTTCTGCTAACTAGAAGAAATGATGGCAGGTACTTTTTATCTTGTAACGCAGCCAATATATTATCAATAAGAAATGCAAAATAAGATGGAGTACTCTATTGTTTGATGGAATTGAATGAATTCATGTTATAGACGGTTCATTGGCCTTGTTTTCATAATGAATATAGCCATTAATAAAGACACAAAAGATAATTTCATGGTCATTGCATGAAAAATACTTCTTGTAACAATAAGAGGAGCCTAATTAGCTTGAGGTGATATGAAAGTCTCATTGTCTTGGAATTACACAACTTCACATTAGCACGAAATGCAAACCGAGATGAATGGATGCTTTGGCTGATGGAAGTAAGTTGATTTATTGTTTCAATGGTGTTTAAATTTGTTTGATTTAATCAATATACTAGTTTGTTTAGCAACATATGTTAATTGCATCATCAATATATCAAAATGTATTTTTGGAACCAAAAGACGTGAACTGCTAACTAGAAGAAATGATGGCAGGTACTCTTTATCTTGTAACACAACCAATATATTATTAATAAGAAATGCAAAATAAGATGGACGACTCTATTGTTTGATGGAATTGAATGAATTCATGTTATAGACGGTTCATTGACATTTATTTCATAATGAATATAGCCATTAATAAAGACACAAAAGATAATTTCATGGTCATTGCATGAAAAATACTTCTTGTAACAATAAGAGGAGCATAATTAGCTTGAGGTGATATGAAAGTCTCATGGTCTTGGGATTACACAACTTCACATTAGCAGGAAATGCAAACCAAGAGGAATGGATGCTTTGGCTGATGGAAGTAAGTTGATTTAGTGTTTCAATGGAGTTTAAATTTGCTTGATTTAATCAATATACTAGTTTGTTTAGCCACATATGTTAATTGCATCATCAATATATCAAAATGTGTTCTTGGAACCAAAAGAGGTGGAAGAAATGATGGGAGATACTCTTTATTTTTGAACTCAACCAATATATTATCAATAATAAATGCAAAACAAGATAGAGCACTCTATTGTTTGATGGAATTGAATGAATTCATGTTACAGACGGTTCATTGGCATTGTTTTCATAATGAATACAGCCATTAATAAAGACACAAAAGATAATTTCATGGTCATTGCGTGAAAAATACTTCTTCTAACAGTAAGAGGAGCATATTTAGCTTGAGGTGATATGAAAGTCTCATTGTCTTGGAATTACACAACTTCACATTAGCACGAAATGCAAACCAAGATGAATGGATGCTTTGGCTGATGGAAGTAAGTTGATTTAGTGTTTCAATGGTGTTTAAATGTGTTTGATTTAATCCATATACTAGTTTGTTTAGCCACATATGTTAATTGGAACATCAATATATCAAAATGTGTTTTTGGAACCAAAAGAGGTGAACTGCTAACTAGAAGAAATGATGGCAGGTACTTTTTATCTTGTAACGCAGCCA
>JBAPLH010002142.1:0-29019 GCA_037897445.1 Ceriops zippeliana
TAAACAACCTGGAACATTAATAGAATCAAACAAGTATAAAGAGCATTAAAACACTAAATCTATTTAAATAATTCAACAAAAGGAGGCAGTCATCATGGTTTGCATTTCTTACATATGTGAACTGGTTTAATTCCTAAATCATGAGACATTCTAATCACCTCATGTGAATTGGGTTCCTCTTATTATTACCAGGACAATGTTTCATGCAATAACCTTGAAAATTAAATTTTGCCTCAACCTTAATGAGTATATTATTTATGAAAAAAATGCCCATTGACCATCTATATCATGAATTCATTCAATTTAACAAACAATGGACTCCTTGATCTTAAATTTCATTTCTTATTGATATTAATTTTTGAATTCAAAATTAGATATTGCCTCCCATCATTTGTCATTAGCAAGGCTCCTCTTTTGACCCCAAACACACTTTTTGACACATTGATCATGAAATTAAAACATGTGGCTAAACAACCTAGTATATTAATAGAATCAAACAAGGCATTAAAACACTAAATCTATTTAAATCCATCAACCAAAGGAGTCAGTCATCATGGTTTGCATTTCTTACATAAGTGAATTGGTTTAATTCCTAAATCATGAGACATTCTAATCACCTCATGTGAATTAGGCTCCTCTTATTGTTACCAGGACTATGTTTCATGCAATAACCTTGAAATTAAATTTTGCCTCAACCTTAATGAGTATATTATTTATGAAAAAAATGCCCATTACCCATCTATATCATGGATTCATTCAATTTAATAAACAATGGAGTCCTTGATCTTAAATTTCATTTCTTATTGATATTAATTTTTGAATTCAAAATTAGATAGTGCCTCCCATCATTTGTCATTAGCAAGGCTCCTCTTTTGACCCCAAACACACTTTTTGAGACATTGATCATGAAATTAAAAGATGTGGCTAAACAACCTAGTATATTAATAGAATCAAACAAGTATAAAGAGCATTAAAACACTAAATCTATTTAAATCCATTAACCAAAGGAGTCAGTCATCATGGTTTGCATTTCTTGCATAAGTGAACTGTTTAATTCCTAAATCATGAGACATTCTAATCACCTCATGTGAATTAGGCTCCTCTTATTATTACCAGGACTATGTTTCATGCAATAACCTTGAAATTAAATTTTGCCTCAACCTTAATGAGTATATTATTTATGAAAAAAATGCCCATTGACCATCTATATCATGAATTCATTCAATTTAACAAACAATGGAGTCCTTGATCTTAAATTTGATTTCTTATTGATATTAATTTTTGAATTCAAAATTAGATATTGCCTCCCATCATTTGTCATTAGTAAGGCTCCTCTTTTGACCCCAAACACACTTTTTGACACATTGATCATGAAATTAACACATGTGGCTAAACAACCTAGTACATTAATAGAATCAAACAAGTATAAAGAGCATTAAAACACTAAATCTATTTAAATAATTCAACCAAAGGAGTCAGTCATCATGATTTGCATTTCTTACATAAGTGAACTGGTTTAATTCCTAAATCATGAGACATTCTAATCACCTCATGTGAATTAGGCTCCTCTTATTGTTACCAGGACTATGTTTCATGCAATAACCTTGAAATTAAATTTTGCCTCAACCTTAATGAGTATATTCTTTATGAAAAAAATGCCCATGGACCATCTATATCATGAATTCATTTAATTTAATAAACAATGGAGTGCTAGATCTTAAATTTCATTTCTTATAGATATTAATTTTTGAATTCAAAATTAGATATTGCCTCCCATCATTTGTCATTAGCAAGGCTCCTCTTTTGACTCCAAACACACTTTTTGACACATTGATCATGAAATTAACACATGTGGCTAAACAACCTGGAACATTAATAGAATCAAACAAGTATAAAGAGCATTAAAACACTAAATCTATTTAAATAATTCAACAAAAGGAGGCAGTCATCATGGTTTGCATTTCTTACATATGTGAACTGGTTTAATTCCTAAATCATGAGACATTCTAATCACCTCATGTGAATTGGGTTCCTCTTATTATTACCAGGACAATGTTTCATGCAATAACCTTGAAATTAAATTTTGCCTCAACCTTAATGAGTATATTATTTATGAAAAAAATGCCCATTGACCATCTATATCATGAATTCATTCAATTTAACAAACAATGGAGTCCTTGATCTTAAATTTCATTTCTTATTGATATTAATTTTTGAATTCAAAATTAGATATTGCCTCCCATCATTTGTCATTAGCAAGGCTCCTCTTTTGACCCCAAACACACTTTTTGACACATTGATCATGAAATTAAAACATGTGGCTAAACAACCTAGTATATTAATAGAATCAAACAAGTATAAAGAGCATTAAAACACTAAATCTATTTAAATCCATCAACCAAAGGAGTCAGTCATCATGGTTTGCATTTCTTACATAAGTGAATTGGTTTAATTCCTAAATCATGAGACATTCTAATCACCTCATGTGAATTAGGCTCCTCTTATTGTTACCAGGACTATGTTTCATGCAATAACCTTGAAATTAAATTTTGCCTCAACCTTAATGAGTATATTATTTATGAAAAAAAAATGCCCATTGACCATCTATATCATGAATTCATTCAATTTAATAAACAATGGAGTCCTTGATCTTAAATTTCATTTCTTATTGATATTAATTTTTGAATTCAAAATTAGATATTGCCTCCCATCATTTGTCATTAGCAAGGCTCCTCTTTTGACCCCAAACACACTTTTTGACACATTGATCATGAAATTAAAACATGTGGCTAAACAACCTAGTATATTAATAGAATCAAACAAGTATAAAGAGCATTAAAACACTAAATCTATTTAAATCCATTCAACCAAAGGAGTCAGTCATCATGGTTTGCATTTCTTACATAAGTGAACTGGTTTAATTCCTAAATCATGAGACATTCTAATCACCTCATGTGAATTAGGCTCCTCTTATTGTTACCAGGACTATGTTTCATGCAATAACCTTGAAATTAAATTTTGCCTCAACCTTAATGAGTATATTATTTATGAAAAAAAAAATGCCCATTGACCATCTATATCATGAATTCATTCAATTTAATAAACAATGGAGTCCTTGATCTTAAATTTCATTTCTTATTGATATTAATTTTTGAATTCAAAATTAGATATTGCCTCCCATCATTTGTCATTAGCAAGGCTCCTCTTTTGACCCCAAACACACTTTTTGACACATTGATCATGAAATTAACACATGTGGCTAAACAACCTAGTACATTAATAGAATCAAACAAGTATAAAGAGCATTTAAAACACTAAATCTATTTAAATCATTCAACAAAGGAGTCAGTCATCATGGTTTGCATTTCTTACATAAGTGAACTGGTTTAATTCCTAAATCATGAGACATTCTAATCACCTCATGTGAATTAGGCTCCTCTTATTGTTACCAGGACTATGTTTCATGCAATAACCTTGAAATTAAATTTTGCCTCAACCTTAATGAGTATATTATTTATGAAAAAAAATGCCCATGGACCATCTATATCATGAATTCATTCAATTTAATAAACAATGGGAGTCCTTGATCTTAAATTTCATTTCTTATTGATATTAATTTTTGAATTCAAAATTAGATATTGCCTCCCATCATTTGTCATTAGCAAGGCTCCTCTTTTTGACCCCAAACACACTTTTTGACACATTGATCATGAAATTAACAGATGTGGCTAAACAACCTAGTACATTAATAGAATCAAACAAGTATAAAGAGCATTAAAACACTAAATCTATTTAAATCCATTCAACAAAAGGAGTCAGTCATCATGGTTTGCATTTCTTACATAAGTGAACTGGTTTAATTCCTAAATCATGAGACATTCTAATCACCTCATGTGAATTAGGCTCCTCTTATTGTTACCAGGACTATGTTTCATGCAATAACCTTGAAATTAAATTTTGCCTCAACCTTAATGAGTATATTATTTATGAAAAAAAAATGCCCATTGACCATCTATATCATGAATTCATTCAATTTAAATAAACAATGGAGTCCTTGATCTTAAATTTCATTTCTTATTGATATTAATTTTTGAATTCAAAATTAGATATTGCCTCCCATCATTTGTCATTAGCAAGGCTCCTCTTTTTGACCCCAAACACACTTTTTGACACATTGATCATGAAATTAAAAGATGTGGGCTAAACAACCTAGTATATTAATAGAATCAAACAAGTATAAAGAGCATTAAAACACTAAATCTATTTTAAATCCATTCAACCAAAGGAGTCAGTCATCATGGTTTGCATTTCTTACATATAAGTGAACTGGGTTTAATTCCTAAATCATGAGACATTCTAATCACCTCATGTGAATTAGGCTCCTCTTATTGTTACCAGGACTATGTTTCATGCAATAACCTTGAAATTAAATTTTGCCTCAACCTTAATGAGTATATTATTTATGAAAAAAAAATGCCCATTGACCATCTATATCATGAATTCATTCAATTTAATAAACAATGGAGTCCTTGATCTTAAATTTCATTTCTTATTGATATTAATTTTTGAATTCAAAATTAGATATTGCCTCCCATCATTTGTCATTAGCAAGGCTCCTCTTTTGACCCCAAACACACTTTTTGACACATTGATCATGAAATTAACACATGTGGCTAAACAACCTAGTATATTAATAGAATCAAACAAGTATAAAGAGCATTAAAACACTAAATCTATTTAAATCCATCAACCAAAGGAGTCAGTCATCATGGTTTGCATTTCTTACATAAGTGAACTGGTTTAATTCCTAAATCATGAGACATTCTAATCACCTCATGTGAATTAGGCTCCTCTTATTATTACCAGGACTATGTTTCATGCAATAACCTTGAAATTAAATTTTGCCTCAACCTTAATGAGTATATTATTTATGAAAAAAATGCCCATGGACCATCTATATCATGAATTCATTCAATTTAATAAACAATGGAGTCCTTGATCTTAAATTTCATTTCTTATTGATATTAATTTTTGAATTCAAAATTAGATATTGCCTCCCATCATTTGTCATTAGCAAGGCTCCTCTTTTGACCCCAAACACACTTTTTGACACATTGATCATGAAATTAACACATGTGGCTAAACAACCTGGAACATTAATAGAATCAAACAAGTATAAAGAGCATTAAAAACACTAAATCTATTTAAATAATTCAACAAAAGGAGGCAGTCATCATGGTTTGCATTTCTTACATATGTGAACTGGTTTAATTCCTAAATCATGAGACATTCTAATCACCTCATGTGAATTGGGTTCCTCTTATTATTACCAGGACAATGTTTCATGCAATAACCTTGAAATTAAATTTTGCCTCAACCTTAATGAGTATATTATTTATGAAAAAAATGCCCATTGACCATCTATATCATGAATTCATTCAATTTAACAAACAATGGACTCCTTGATCTTAAATTTCATTTCTTATTGATATTAATTTTTGAATTCAAAATTAGATATTGCCTCCCATCATTTGTCATTAGCAAGGCTCCTCTTTTGACCCCAAACACACTTTTTGACACATTGATCATGAAATTAAAACATGTGGCTAAACAACCTAGTATATTAATAGAATCAAACAAGTATAAAGAGCATTAAAACACTAAATCTATTTAAATCCATCAACCAAAGGAGTCAGTCATCATGGTTTGCATTTCTTACATAAGTGAATTGGTTTAATTCCTAAATCATGAGACATTCTAATCACCTCATGTGAATTAGGCTCCTCTTATTGTTACCAGGACTATGTTTCATGCAATAACCTTGAAATTAAATTTTGCCTCAACCTTAATGAGTATATTATTTATGAAAAAATGCCCATTGACCATCTATATCATGAATTCATTCAATTTAACAAACAATGGACTCCTTGATCTTAAATTTCATTTCTTATTGATATTAATTTTTGAATTCAAAATTAGATAGTGCCTCCCATCATTTGTCATTAGCAAGGCTCCTCTTTTGACCCCAAACACACTTTTTGACACATTGATCATGAAATTAACACATGTGGCTAAACAACCTAGAACATTAATAGAATCAAACAAATATAAAGAGCATTAAAACACTAAATCTATTTAAATAATTCAACAAAAGGAGGCAGTCATCATGGTTTGCATTTCTTACATATGTGAACTGGTTTAATTCCTAAATCATGAGACATTCTAATCACCTCATGTGAATTGGGCTCCTCTTATTATTACCAGGACAATGTTTCATGCAATAACCTTGAAATTAAATTTTGCCTCAACCTTAATGAGTATATCATTTATGAAAAAAATGCCCATTGACCATCTATATCATGAATTCATTCAATTTAACAAACAATGGACTCCTTGATCTTAAATTTCATTTCTTATTGATATTAATTTTTGAATTCAAAATTAGATATTGCCTCCCATCATTTGTCATTAGCAAGGCTCCTCTTTTGACCCCAAACACACTTTTTGACACATTGATCATGAAATTAACACATGTGGCTAAACAACCTAGTACATTAATAGAATCAAACAAGTATAAAGAGCATTAAAACACTAAATCTATTTAAATCATTCAACAAAAGGAGTCAGTCATCATGGTTTGCATATCTTACATATGTGAACTGGTTTAATTCCTAAATCATGAGACATTCTAATCACCTCATGTGAATTAGGCTCCTCTTATTATTACCAGGACTATTTTTCATGCAATAACCTTGAAATTAAATTTTGCCTCAACCTTAATGAGTATATTATTTATGAAAAAAATGCCCATTGACCTTCTATATCATGAATTCATTCAATTTAATAAACAATGTAGTCCTTGATCTTAAATTTCATTTCTTATAGATATTAATTTTTGAATTCAAAATTAGATATTGCCTCCCATCATTTGTCATTAGCAAGGCTCCTCTTTTGACTCCAAACACACTTTTTGACACATTGATCATGAAATTAACACATGTGGCTAAACAACCTAGAACATTAATAGAATCAAACAAGTATAAAGAGCATTAAAACACTAAATCTATTTAAATAATTCAACAAAAGGAGGCAGTCATCATGGTTTGCATTTCTTACATATGTGAACTGGTTTAATTCCTAAATCATGAGACATTCTAATCACCTCATGTGAATTGGGCTCCTCTTATTATTACCAGGACAATGTTTCATGCAATAACCTTGAAATTAAATTTTGCCTCAACCTTAATGAGTATATCATTTATGAAAAAAATGCCCATTGACCATCTATATCATGAATTCATTCAATTTAACAAACAATGGAGTCCTTGATCTTAAATTTCATTTCTTATTGATATTAATTTTTGAATTCAAAATTAGATATTGCCTCCCATCATTTGTCAGTAGCAAGGCTCCTCTTTTGACACCAAACACACTTTTTGACCCATTGATCATGAACATACAATGTGTGGCTAAACAACCTAGTATATTAATAGAATCAAACAAGTATAAAGAGCATTAAAACACTAAATGTATTTAAATCCATCAACCAAAGGAGTCAGTCATCATGGTTTGCATTTCTTACATAAGTGAACTGGTTTAATTCCTAAATCATGAGACATTCTAATCACCTCATGTGAATTAGGCTCCTCTTATTGTTACCAGGACTATGTTTCATGCAATAACCTTGAAATTAAATTTTGCCTCAACCTTAATGAGTATATTCTTTATGAAAAAAAATGCCCATGGACCATCTATATCATGAATTTATTTAATTTAATAAACAATTGAGTGCTTGATCTTAAATTTCATTACTTATTGATATTAATTTTTGAATTCAAAATTAGATATTGCCTCCCATCATTTGTCATTAGCAAGGCTCCTCTTTTGACCCCAAACACACTTTTTGACACATTGATCATGAAATTAACACATGTGGCTAAACAACCTAGTACATTAATAGAATCAAACAAGTATAAAGAGCATTAAAACACTAAATCTATTTAAATCATTCAAAAAAAGGAGTCAGTCATCATGGTTTGCATATCTTACATATGTGAACTGGTTTAATTCCTAAATCATGAGACATTCTAATCACCTCATGTGAATTAGGCTCCTCTTATTATTACCATGACTATTTTTCATGCAATAACCTTGAAATTAAATTTTGCCTCAACCTTAATGAGTATATTATTTTATGAAAAAAAATGCCATTGACCTTCTATATCATGAATTCATTCAATTTAATAAACAATGTAGTCCTTGATCTTAAATTTCATTTCTTATAGATATTAATTTTTGAATTCAAAATTAGATATTGCCTCTCATCATTTGTCATTGGCAAGGCTCCTCTTTTGACTCCACACACACTTTTTGACACATTGATCATGAAATTAACACATGTGGCTAAACAACCTGGAACATTAATAGAATCAAACAAATATAAAGAGCATTAAAACACTAAATCTATTTAAATAATTCAACAAAAGGAGGCAGTCATCATGGTTTGCATTTCTTACATATGTGTGAACTGGTTTAATTCCTAAATCATGAGACATTCTAATCACCTCATGTGAATTGGGCTCCTCTTATTATTACCAGGACTATGTTTCATGCAACAACCTTGAAATTAAATTTTGCCTCAACCTTAATGAGTATATTATTTATGAAAAAAAATGCCCATTGACCATCTATATCATGAATTCATTCAAATTTAACAAACAATGGAGTCCTTGATCTTAAATTTCATTTCTTATTGACATTAATTTTTGAATTCAAAATTAGATATTGCCTGCCATCATTTGTCATTAGCAAGGCTCCTCTTTTGACCCCAAACACACTTTTTGACACATTGATCATGAAACATACAATGTGTGGCTAAACAACCTAGTATATTAATAGAATCAAACAATTATAAAGAGCATTAAAACACTAAATCTATTTAAATCCATCAACCAAGGGAGCCAGTCATCATGGTTTGCATTTCTTACATAAGTGAACTGGTTTAATTCCTAAATCATGAGACATTCTAATCACCTCATGTGAATTGGGCTCCTCTTATTATTACCAGGACTATGTTTCATGCAATAACCTTGAAATTAAATTTTGCCTCAACCTTAATGAGTATATTCTTTATGAAAAAAATGCCCATGGACCATCCATATCATGAATTCATTCAATTTAATAAACAATGGAGTGCTTCATCTTAAATTTGATTTCTTATTGATATTAATTTTTGAATTCAAAATTAGATATTGCCTCCCATCATTTGTCATTAGCAAGGCTCCTCTTTTGACCCCAAACACACTTTTTGACACATTGATCATGAAATTAAAACATGTGGCTAAACAACCTAGTATATTAATAGAATCAAACAAGTATAAAGAGCATTAAAACACTAAATCTATTTAAATCCATCAACCAAAGGAGTCAGTCATCATGGTTTGCATTTCTTACATAAGTGAACTGGTTTAATTCCTAAATCATGAGACATTCTAATCACCTCATGTGAATTAGGCTCCTCTTATTGTTACCAGGAGGACTATGTTTCATGCAATAACCTTGAAATTAAATTTTGCCTCAACCTTAATGAGTATATTCTTTATGAAAAAAAATGCCCATGGACCATCTATATCATGAATTCATTTCAATTTAATAAACAATGGAGTGCTTGATCTTAAATTTGATTTCTTATTGATATTAATTTTTGAATTCAAAATTAGATATTGCCTCCCATCATTTGTCATTAGCAAGGCTCCTCTTTTGACCCCAAACACACTTTTTGACACATTGATCATGAAATTAAAACATGTGGCTAAACAACCTAGTATATTAATAGAATCAAACAAGTATAAAGAGCATTAAAACACTAAATCTATTTAAATCCATCAACAAAAGGAGTCAGTCATCATGGTTTGCATTTCTTACATAAGTGAACTGGTTTAATTCCTAAATCATGAGACATTCTAATCACCTCATGTGAATTAGGCTCCTCTTATTGTTACCAGGACTATGTTTCATGCAATAACCTTGAAATTAAATTTTGCTTCAACCTTAATGAGTATATTCTTTATGAAAAAAATGCCCATGGACCATCTATATCATGAATTCATTCAATTTAATAAAAAATGTAGTGCTTGATCTTAAATTTGATTTCTTATTGATATTAATTTTTGAATTCAAAATTAGATATTGCCTCCCATCATTTGTCATTAGCAAGGCTCCTCTTTTGACCCCAAACACACTTTTTGACACATTGATCATGAAATTCACAGATGTGGCTAAACAACCTAGTACATTAATAGAATCAAACAAGTATAAAGAGCATTAAAACACTAAATCTATTTAAATCATTCAACAAAAGGAGTCAGTCATCATGGTTTGCATATCTTACATATGTGAACTGGTTTAATTCCTAAATCATGAGACATTCTAATCACCTCATGTGAATTAGGCTCCTCTTATTATTTACCAAGACTATGTTTCATGCAATAACCTTGAAATTAAATTTTGCCTCAACCTTAATGAGTATATTATTTATGAAAAAAATGCCCATTGACCTTCTATATCATGAATTCATTCAATTTAATAATCAATGTAGTCCTTGATCTTAAATTTCATTTCTTATTGATATTAATTTTTCCATTCAAAATTAGATACTGCCTCCCATCATTTGTCATTAGCAAGGCTCCTCTTTTGACTCCAAACACACTTTTTGACACATTGATCATGAAATTAACACATGTGGCTAAACAACCTGGAACATTAATAGAATCAAACAAGTATAAAGAGCATTAAAACACTAAATCTATTTAAATAATTCAACAAAAGGAGGCAGTCATCATGGTTTGCATTTCTTACATATGTGAACTGGTTTAATTCCTAACTCATGAGACATTCTAATCACCTCATGTGAATTGGGTTTCCTCTTATTATTACCAGGACAATGTTTCATGCAATAACTTTGAAATTAAATTTTGCCTCAACCTTAATGAGTATATTATTTATGAAAAAAATGCCCATTGACCATCTATATCATGAAGTCATTCAATTTAACAAACAATGGACGCCTTGATCTTAAATTTCATTTCTTATTGATATTAATTTTTGAATTCAAAATTAGATATTGCCTCCCATCATTTGTCATTAGCAAGGCTCCTCTTTTGACCCCAAACACACTTTTTGACACATTGATCATGAAATTAAAACATGTGGCTAAACAACCTAGTATATTAATAGAATCAAACAAGTATAAAGAGCATTAAAACACTAAATCTATTTAAATCCATCAACCAAAGGAGTCAGTCATCATGGTTTGCATTTCTTACATAAGTGAACTGGTTTAATTTCTAAATCATGAGACATTCTAATCACCTCATGTGAATTAGGCTCCTCTTATTATTACCAGGACTATGTTTCATGCAATAACCTTGAAATTAAATTTTGCCTCAACCTTAATGAGTATATTCTTTATGAAAAAATGCCCATGGACCATCTATATCATGAATTCATTCAATTTAATAAACAATGGAGTCCTTGATCTTAAATTTCATTTCTTATTGATATTAATTTTTGAATTCAAAATTAGATATCGCCTCCCATCATTTGTCATTAGCAAGGCTCCTCTTTTGACCCCAAACACACTTTTTGACACATTGATCATGAAATTAATAGATGTGGCTAAACAACCTAGTACATTAATAGAATCAAAAAGTATAAAGAGCATTAAAACACTAAATCTATTTAAATCCATCAACCAAAGGAGTCAGTCATCATGGTTTGCATTTCTTACATAAGTGAACTGTTTAATTCCTAAATCATGAGACATTCTAATCACCTCATGTGAATTAGGCTCCTCTTATTGTTACCAGGACAATGTTTCATGCAATAACCTTGAAATTAAATTTTGCCTCAACCTTAATGAGTATATTCTTTATGAAAAAAATGCCCATGGACCATCTATATCATGAATTCATTTAATTTTATAAACAATTGAGTGCTTGATCTTAAATTTCATTACTTATTGATATTAATTTTTGAATTCAAAATTAGATATTGCCTCCCATCATTTGTCATTAGCAAGGCTCCTCTTTTGATTCCAAACACACTTTTTGACACATTGATCATGAAATTAACACATGTGGTTAAACAACCTAGAACATTAATAGAATCAAACAAGCATAAAGAGCATTAAAACACTAAATCTATTTAAATCCATCAACGAAAGGAGTCAGTCATCATGGTTTGCATTTCTTACATAAGTGAACTGGTTTAATTCTTAAATCCTGAGACATTCTAATCACCTAATGTGAATTAGGCTCCTCTTATTGTTACCAGGACTATGTTTCATGCAATAACCTTGAAATTAAATTTTGCCTCAACCTTAATGAGTATATTCTTTATGAAAAAAAATGCCCATGGACCATTTATATCATGAATTCATTTAATTTAATAAACAATTGAGTGCTTGATCTTAAATTTCATTTTCTTATTGATATTAATTTTTGAATTCAAAATTAGATATTGCCTCCCATCATTTGTCATTAGCAAGGCTCCTCTTTTGACCCCAAACACACTTTTTGACACATTGATCATGACATTTTACACATGTGGCTAAACAACCTAGTACATTAATAGAATCAAACAAGTATAAAGAGCATTAAAACACTAAATCTATTTAAATCATTCAACAAAAGGAGTCAGTCATCATTGTTTGCATTTCTTACATATGTGAACTGGTTTAATTCCTAAATCATGAGACATTCTAATCACCTCATGTGAATTAGGCTCCTCTTATTATTACCAGGACTATGTTTCATGCAATAACCTTGAAATTAAATTTTGCCTCAACCTTAATGAGTATATTATTTATGAAAAAAATGCCCATTGACCATCTATATCATGAATTCATTCAATTTAATAAACAATGGAGTCCTTGATCTTAAAATTTCATTTCTTATAGATATTAATTTTTGAATTCAAAATTAGATATTGCCTCCCATCATTTGTCATTAGCAAGGCTCCTCTTTTGACCCCAACACACACTTTTTGACACATTGATCATGAAATTAACACATGTGGCTAAACAACCTAGAACATTAATAGAATCAAACAAGTATAAAGAGCATTAAAACACTAAATCTATTTAAATAATTCAACAAAAGGAGGCAGTCATCATGGTTTGCATTTCTTACATATGTGAACTGGTTTAATTCCTAAATCATGAGACATTCTAATCACCTCATGTGAATTGGGCTCCTCTTATTATTACCAGGACTATGTTTCATGCAATAACCTTGAAATTAAATTTTGCCTCAACCTTAATGAGTATATTATTTATGAAAAAAAATGCCCATTGACCATCTATATCATGAATTCATTCAATTTAACAAACAATGGAGTCCTTGATCTTAAATTTCATTTCTTATTGATATTAATTTTTGAATTCAAAATTAGATATTGCCTCCCATCATTTGTCATTAGCAAGGCTCCTCTTTTGACCCCAAACACACTTTTTGACACATTGATCATGAAATTTACACATGTGTGGCTAAACAACCTAGTATATTAATAGAATCAAACAAGTATAAAGAGCATTAAAACACTAAATCTATTTAAATCCATCAACCAAAGGAGTCAGTCATCATGGTTTGCATTTCTTACATAAGTGAACTGGTTTAATTCCTAAATCATGAGACATTCTAATCACCTCATGTGAATTAGGCTCCTCTTATTGTTACCAGGACTATGTTTCATGCAATAACCTTGAAATTAAATTTTGCCTCAACCTTAATGAGTATATTCTTTATGAAAAAAAATGCCCATGGACCATCTATATCATGAATTCATTCAATTTAATAAACAATGGAGTGCTTCATCTTAAATTTGATTTCTTATTGATATTAATTTTTGAATTCAAAATTAGATATTGCCTCCCATCATTTGTCATTAGCAAGGCTCCTCTTTTGACCCCAAACACACTTTTTGACACATTGATCATGAAATTAAAACATGTGGCTAAACAACCTAGTACATTAATAGAATCAAACAAGTATAAAAAGAGCATTAAAACACTAAATCTATTTAAATCCATCAACAAAAGGAGTCAGTCATCATGGTTTGCATTTCTTACATAAGTGAACTGGTTTAATTCCTAAATCATGAGACATTCTAATCACCTCATGTGAATTAGGCTCCTCTTATTGTTACCAGGACTATGTTTCATGCAATAATAACTTGAAATTAAATTTTGCCTCAACCTTAATGGGTAAATTATTTATGAAAAAAAATGCCCAAAGACCATCTATATCATGGATTCATTCAATTTTAAAAAACAATGGAGTCCTTGATCTTAAATTTCATTTCTTATTGATATTAATTTTTGAATTCAAAATTAGATATTGCCTCCCATCATTTGTCATTAGCAAGGCTCCTCTTTTGACCCCAAAACACACTTTTTGACACATTGATCATGAAATTAAAACATGTGGCAAAACAACCTAGTATATTAATAGAATCAAACAAGTATAAAGAGCATTAAAACACTAAATCTATTTAAATCCATCAACCAAAGGAGTCAGTCATCATGGTTTGCATTTCTTACATAAGTGAACTGGTTTAATTCCTAAATCATGAGACATTCTAATCACCTCATGTGAATTAGGCTCCTCTTATTGTTACCAGGACTATGTTTCATGCAATAACCTTGAAATTAAATTTTGCCTCAACCTTAATGAGTATATTCTTTATGAAAAAAATGCCCATGGACCATCTATATCATGAATTCATTTAATTTAATAAAAAATGGAGTGCTTGATCTTAAATTTGATTTCTTATTGATATTAATTTTTGAATTCAAAATTAGATATTGCCTCCCATCATTTGTCATTAGCAAGGCTCTTCTTTTGACCCCAAACACACTTTTTGACACATTGATCATGAAATTAACACATGTGGCTAAACAACCTAGTACATTAATAGAATCAAACAAGTATAAAGAGCATTAAAACACTAAATCTATTGAAATCCATCAACCAAAGGAGCCAGTCATCATGGTTTGCATTTCTTACATATATGAACTGGTTTAATTCCTAAATCATGAGACATTCTAATCACCTCATGTGAATTGGGCTCCTCTTATTATTACCAGGACAATGTTTCATGCAATAACCTTGAAATTAAATTTTGCCTCAACCTTAATGGGTAAATTATTTATGAAAAAAATGCCCAAAGACCATCTATATCATGGATTCATTCAATTTAAAAAACAATGGAGTCCTTGATCTTAAATTTCATTTCTTATTGATATTAATTTTTGAATTCAAAATTAGATATTGCCTCTCATCATTTGTCATTATCAAGGCTCCTCTTTTGATTCCAAACACACTTTTTGACACATTGATCAAGACATTTACACATGTGGCTAAACAACCTAGAACATTAATAGAATCAAACAAGTATCAAGAGCATTAAAACACTAAATCTATTTAAATCATTCAACAAAAGGAGGCAGTCATCATGGTTTGCACTTCTTACATATATGAACTGGTTTAATTCCTAAATCATGAGACATTCTAATCACCTCATGTGAATTGGGCTCCTCTTATTATTACAAGGACAATGTTTCATGCAATAACCTTGAAATTAAATTTTGCCTCAACCTTAATGAGAGTATATTATTTATGAAAAAAAATGCCCATTGACCATCTATATCATGAATTCATTCAATTTAACAAACAATGGAGTCCTTGATCTTAAGTTTCATTTCTTATAGATATTAATTTTTGAATTCAAAATTAGATATTGCCTCCCATCATTTGTCATTGGCAAGGCTCCTCTTTTGACTCCACACACACTTTTTGACACATTGATCATGAAATTAACACATGTGGCTAAACAACCTGGAACATTAATGGAATCAAACAAATATAAAGAGCATTAAAACACTAAATCTATTTGAATAATTCAACAAAAGGAGGCAGTCATCATGGTTTGCATTTCTTACATATGTGAACTGGTTTAATTCCTAAATCATGAGACATTCTAATCACCTCATGTGAATTGGGCTCCTCTTATTATTACCAGGACTATGTTTCATGCAACAACCTTGAAATTAAATTTTGCCTCAACCTTAATGAGTATATTCTTTATGAAAAAAATGCCCATTGACCATCTATATCATGAATTCATTCAATTTAACAAACAATGGAGTCCTTGATCTTAAATTTCATTTCTTATTGACATTAATTTTTGAATTCAAAATTAGATATTGCCTGCCATCATTTGTCATTAGCAAGGCTCCTCTTTTGACCCCAAACACACTTTTTGACACATTGATCATGAACATACAATGTGTGGCTAAACAACCTAGTATATTAATAGAATCAAACAATTATAAAGAGCATTAAAACACTAAATCTATTTAAATCCATCAACCAAAGGGAGCCAGTCATCATGGTTTGCATTTCTTACATAAGTGAACTGGTTTAATTCCTAAATCATGAGACATTCTAATCACCTCATGTGAATTGGGCTCCTCTTATTATTACCAGGACTATGTTTCATGCAATAACCTTGAAATTAAATTTTGCCTCAACCTTAATGAGTATATTCTTTATGAAAAAAATGCCCATGGACCATCCATATCATGAATTCATTCAATTTAATAAACAATGGAGTGCTTCATCTTAAATTTGATTTCTTATTGATATTAATTTTTGAATTCAAAATTAGATATTGCCTCCCATCATTTGTCATTAGCAAGGCTCCTCTTTTGACCCCAAACACACTTTTTGACACATTGATCATGAAATTAAAACATGTGGCTAAACAACCTAGTATATTAATAGAATCAAACAAGTATAAAGAGCATTAAAACACTAAATCTATTTAAATCCATCAACCAAAGGAGTCAGTCATCATGGTTTGCATTTCTTACATAAGTGAACTGGTTTAATTCCTAAATCATGAGACATTCTAATCACCTCATGTGAATTAGGCTCCTCTTATTGTTACCAGGACTATGTTTCATGCAATAACCTTGAAATTAAATTTTGCCTCAACCTTAATGAGTATATTCTTTATGAAAAAAATGCCCATGGACCATCTATATCATGAATTCATTTAATTTAATAAAAAATGGAGTGCTTGATCTTAAATTTGATTTCTTATTGATATTAATTTTTGAATTCAAAATTAGATATTGCCTCCCATCATTTGTCATTAGCAAGGCTCCTCTTTTGATTCCAAACACACTTTTTGACACATTGATCAAGACATTTACACATGTGGCTAAACAACCTAGAACATTAATAGAATCAAACAAGTATCAAGAGCATTAAAACACTAAATCTATTGAAATCATTCAACAAAAGGAGGCAGTCATTATGGTTTGCACTTCTTACATATATGAACTGGTTTAATTCCTAAATCATGAGACATTCTAATCACCTCATGTGAATTGGGCTCCTCTTATTATTACCAGGACAATGTTTCATGCAATAACCTTGAAATTAAATTTTGCCTCAACCTTAATGGGTAAATTATTTATGAAAAAAATGCCCAAAGACCATCTATATCATGGATTCATTCAATTTAAAAAACAATGGAGTCCTTGATCTTAAATTTCATTTCTTATTGATATTAATTTTTGAATTCAAAATTAGATATTGCCTCTCATCATTTGTCATTATCAAGGCTCCTCTTTTGACCCCAAACACACTTTTTGACACATTGATTATGAAATTAAAACATGTGGCTAAACAACCTAGTATATTAATAGAATCAAACAAGTATAAAGAGCATTAAAACACTAAATCTATTTAAATCCATCAACCAAAGGAGTCAGTCATCATGGTTTGCATTTCTTACATAAGTGAACTGGTTTAATTCCTAAATCATGAGACATTCTAATCACCTCATGTGAATTAGGCTCCTCTTATTGTTACCAGGACTATGTTTCATGCAATAACCTTGAAATTAAATTTTGCCTCAACCTTAATGAGTATATTCTTTATGAAAAAAATGCCCATGGACCATCTATATCATGAATTCATTTAATTTAATAAAAAATGGAGTGCTTGATCTTAAATTTCATTTCTTATTGATATTAATTTTTGAATTCAAAATTAGATATTGCCTCCCATCATTTGTCATTAGCAAGGCTCTTCTTTTGACCCCAAACACACTTTTTGACACATTGATCATGAAATTAACACATGTGGCTAAACAACCTAGTACATTAATAGAATCAAACAAGTATAAAGAGCATTAAAACACTAAATCTATTGAAATCCATCAACCAAAGGAGCCAGTCATCATGGTTTGCATTTCTTACATAAGTGAACTGGTTTAATTCCTAAATCATGAGACATTCTAATCACCTCATGTGAATTAGGCTCCTCTTATTGTTACCAGGACTATGTTTCATGCAATAACCTTGAAATTAAATTTTGCCTCAACCTTAATGAGTATATTCTTTATGAAAAAAATGCCCATGGACCATCTATATCAAGAATTCATTCAATTTAATAAAAAATGTAGTGCTTCATCTTAAATTTGATTTCTTATTGATATTAATTTTTGAATTCAAAATTAGATATTGCCTTCCATCATTTGTCATTAGCAAGGCTCCTCTTTTGATTCCAAACACACTTTTTGACACATTGATCAAGACATTTACACATGTGGCTAAACAACCTAGAACATTAATAGAATCAAACAAGTATCAAGAGCATTAAAACACTAAATCTATTTAAATCATTCAACAAAAGGAGGCAGTCATCATGGTTTGCACTTCTTACATATATGAACTGGTTTAATTCCTAAATCATGAGACATTCTAATCACCTCATGTGAATTGGGCTCCTCTTATTATTACCAGGACAATGTTTCATGCAATAACCTTGAAATTAAATTTTGCCTCAACCTTAATGGGTATATTATTTATGAAAAAAATGCCCAAAGACCATCTATATCATGGATTCATTCAATTTAAAAAACAATGGAGTCCTTGATCTTAAATTTCATTTCTTATTGATATTAATTTTTGAATTCAAAATTAGATATTGCCTCTCATCATTTGTCATTAGCAAGGCTCCTCTTTTGACCCCAAACACACTTTTTGACACATTGATCATGAAATTAAAACATGTGGCTAAACAACCTAGTATATTAATAGAATCAAACAAGTATAAAGAGCATTAAAACACTAAATCTATTTAAATCCATCAACCAAAGGAGTCAGTCATCATGGTTTGCATTTCTTACATAAGTGAACTGGTTTAATTCCTAAATCATGAGACATTCTAATCACCTCATGTGAATTAGGCTCCTCTTATTGTTACCAGGACTATGTTTCATGCAATAACCTTGAAATTAAATTTTGCCTCAACCTTAATGAGTATATTCTTTATGAAAAAAATGCCCATGGACCATCTATATCATGAATTCATTCAATTTTAATAAAAAATGAGTGCTTGATCTTAAATTTGATTTCTTATTGATATTAATTTTTGAATTCAAAATTAGATATTGCCTCCCATCATTTGACATTAGCAAGGCTCCTCTTTTGATTCCAAACACAATTTTTGACACATTGATCATGAAATTAACACATGTGGCTAAACAACCTAGTACATTAATAGTATCAAACAAGTATAAAGAGAATTAAAACACTAAATCTATTTAAATCATTCAACAAAAGGAGTCAGTCATCATGGTTTGCATTTCTTACATAAGTGAACTGGTTTAATTCCTAAATCATGAGACATTCTAATCACCTCATGTGAATTAGGCTCCTCTTATTGTTACCAGGACTATGTTTCATGCAATAACCTTGAAATTAAATTTTGCCTCAACCTTAATGAGTATATTCTTTATGAAAAAAATGCCCATGGACCATCTATATCATGAATTCATTCAATTTAATAAAAAATGTAGTGCTTGATCTTAAATTTGATTTCTTATTGATATTAATTTTTGAATTCAAAATTAGATATTGCCTCCCATCATTTGTCATTAGCAAGGCTCCTCTTTTGACCCCAAACACACTTTTTGACACATTGATCATGAAATTCACAGATGTGGCTAAACAACCTAGTACATTAATAGAATCAAACAAGTATAAAGAGCATTAAAACACTAAATCTATTTAAATCATTCAACAAAAGGAGTCAGTCATCATGGTTTGCATATCTTACATATGTGAACTGGTTTAATTCCTAAATGATGAGATATTCTAATCACCTCATGTGAATTAGGCTCCTCTTATTATTACCAAGACTATGTTTCATGCAATAACCTTGAAATTAAATTTTGCCTCAACCTTAATGAGTATATTATTTATGAAAAAAATGCCCATTGACCTTCTATATCATGAATTCATTCAATTTAATAATCATTGTAGTCCTTGATCTTAAATTTCATTTCTTATTGATATTAATTTTTGAATTCAAAATTAGATACTGCCTCCCATCATTTGTCATTAGCAAGGCTCCTCTTTTGACTCCAAACACACTTTTTGACACATTGATCATGAAATTAACACATGTGGCTAAACAACCTGGAACATTAATAGAATCAAACAAGTATAAAGAGCATTAAAACACTAAATCTATTTAAATAATTCAACAAAAGGAGGCAGTCATCATGGTTTGCATTTCTTACATATGTGAACTGGTTTAATTCCTAAATCATGAGACATTCTAATCACCTCATGTGAATTGGGTTCCTCTTATTATTACCAGGACAATGTTTCATGCAATAACTTTGAAATTAAATTTTGCCTCAACCTTAATGAGTATATTATTTATGAAAAAAATGCCCATTGACCATCTATATCATGAATTCATTCAATTTAACAAACAATGGACTCCTTGATCTTAAATTTCATTTCTTATTGATATTAATTTTTGAATTCAAAATTAGATATTGCCTCCCATCATTTGTCGTTAGCAAGGCTCCTCTTTTGACCCCAAACACACTTTTTGACACATTGATCATGAAATTAAAACATGTGGCTAAACAACCTAGTATATTAATAGAATCAAACAAGTATAAAGAGCATTAAAACACTAAATCTATTTAAATCCATCAACCAAAGGAGTCAGTCATCATGGTTTGCATTTCTTACATAAGTGAACTGGTTTAATTCCTAAATCATGAGACATTCTAATCACCTCATGTGAATTAGGCTCCTCTTATTATTACCAGGACTATGTTTCATGCAATAACCTTGCAATTAAATTTTGCCTCAACCTTAATGAGTATATTCTTTGTGAAAAAATGCCCATGGACCATCTATATCATGAATTCATTCAATTTAATAAACAATGGAGTCCTTGATCTTAAATTTCATTTCTTATTGATATTAATTTTTGAATTCAAAATTAGATATTGCCTCCCATCATTTGTCATTAGCAAGGCTCCTCTTTTGACCCCAAACACACTTTTTGACACATTGATCATGAAATTAATAGATGTGGCTAAACAACCTAGTATATTAATAGAATCAAACAAGTATAAAGAGCATTAAAACACTAAATCTATTTAAATCCATCAACCAAAGGAGTCAGTCATCATGGTTTGCATTTCTTACATAAGTGAACTGGTTTAATTCCTAAATCATGAGACATTCTAATCACCTCATGTGAATTAGGCTCCTCTTATTGTTACCAGGACTATGTTTCATGCAATAACCTTGAAATTAAATTTTGCCTCAACCTTAATGAGTATATTCTTTATGAAAAAAATGCCCATGGACCATCTATATCATGAATTCATTCAATTTAATAAACAATGGAGTCCTTGATCTTAAATTTCATTTCTTATTGATATTAATTTTTGAATTCAAAATTAGATATTGCCTCCCATCATTTGTCATTAGCAAGGCTCCTTTTTTGATTCCAAACACACTTTTTGACACATTGATCATGAAATTAACACATGTGGTTAAACAACCTAGAACATTAATAGAATCAAACAAGTATAAAGAGCATTAAAACACTAAATCTATTTAAATCCATCAACCAAAGGAGTCAGTCATCATGGTTTGCATTTCTTACATAAGTGAACTGGTTTAATTCCTAAATCATGAGACATTTTAATCACCTCATGTGAATTAGGCTCCTCTTATTGTTACCAGGACTATGTTTCATGCAATAACCTTGAAATTAAATTTTGCCTCAACCTTAATGAGTATATTCTTTATGAAAAAAAATGCACATGGACCATCTATATCATGAATTCATTTAATTTAATAAACAATTGAGTGCTTGATCTTAAATTTCATTTCCTATTGATATTAATTTTTGAATTCAAAATTAGATATTGCCTCCCATCATTCGTCATTAGCAAGGCTCCTCTTTTGACCCCAAACACACTTTTTGACACATTGATCATGAAATTAACACATGTGGCTAAACAACCTAGTACATTAATAGAATCAAACAAGTATAAAGAGCATTAAAACACTAAATCTATTTAAATCATTCAACAAAAGGAGTCAGTCATCATTGTTTGCATATCTTACAGATGTGAACTGGTTTAATTCCTAAATCATGAGACATTCTAATCACCTCATGTGAATTAGGCTCCTCTTATTATTACCATGACTATTTTTCATGCAATAACCTTGAAATTAAATTTTGCCTCAACCTTAATGAGTGTATTATTTATGAAAAAAATGCCCATTGACCTTCTATATCATGAATTCATTCAATTTAATAAACAATGTTGTCCTTGATCTTAAATTTCATTTCTTATAGATATTAATTTTTGAATTCTAAATTAGATATTGCCTCCCATCATTTGTCATTGGCAAGGCTCCTCTTTTGACTCCACACACACTTTTTGACACATTGATCATGAAATTAAAACATGTGGCTAAACAACCTGGAACATTAATAGAATCAAACAAATATAAAGAGCATTAAAACACTAAATCTATTTAAATCCATCAACCAATGGAGTCAGTCATCATGGTTTGCATTTCTTACATAGGTGAACTGGTTTAATTCCTAAATCATGAGACATTTTAATCACCTCATGTGAATTAGGCTCCTCTTATTGTTACCAGGACTATGTTTCATGCAATAACCTTGAAATTAAATTTTGCCTCAACCTTAATGAGTATATTCTTTATGAAAAAAAATGCACATGGACCATCTATATCATGAATTCATTTAATTTAATAAACAATTGAGTGCTTGATCTTAAATTTCATTTCCTATTGATATTAATTTTTGAATTCAAAATTAGATATTGCCTCCCATCATTTGTCATTAGCAAGGCTCCTCTTTTGACCCCAAACATACTTTTTGACACATTGATCATTAAATTAACACATGTGGCTAAACAACCTAGTACATTAATAGAATCAAACAATTATAATGAGCATTAAAACACTAAATCTATTGAAATCATTCAACAAAAGGAGTCAGTCATCATGGTTTGCATATCTTACATATGTGAACTGGTTTAATTCCTAAATCATGAGACATTCTAATCACCTCATTGAATTTGGCCCCTCTTATTATTACCAGGACTATGTTTCATGCAATAACCTTGAAATTAAATTTTGCCTCAACCTTAATGAGTATATTATTTATGAAAAAAATGCCCATGGACCATCCATATCATGAATTCATTAAATTTAATAAACAATGGAGTGCTTCATCTTAAATTTGATTTCTTATTGATATTAATTTTTGAATTCAAAATTAGATATTGCCTCCCATCATTTGTCATTAGCAAGGCTCCTCTTTTGACCCCAAACACACTTTTTGACACATTGATCATGAAATTAAAACATGTGGCTAAACAACCTAGTATATTAATAGAATCAAACAAGTATAAAGAGCATTAAAACACTAAATGTATTTAAATCCATCAACCAAAGGAGTCAGTCATCATGGTTTGCATTTCTTACATAAGTGAACTGGTTTAATTCCTAAATCATGAGACATTCTAATCACCTCATGTGAATTACGCTCCTCTTATTATTACCAGGACTATGTTTCATGCAATAACCTTGAAATTAAATTTTGCCTCAACCTTAATGAGTATATTCTTTATGAAAAAAAATGCCCATGGACCATCTATATCATGAATTCATTTAATTTTATAAACAATTGAGTGCTTGATCTTAAATTTCATTACTTATTGATATTAATTTTTGAATTCAAAATTAGATATTGCCTCCCATCATTTGTCATTAGCAAGGCTCCTCTTTTGACCCCAAACACACTTTTTGACACATTGATCATGAAATTAACAGATGTGGCTAAACAACCTAGTACATTAATAGAATCAAACAAGTATAAAGAGCATTAAAACACTAAATCTATTTAAATCATTCAACAAAAGGAGTCAGTCATCATGGTTTGCATTTCTTACACATGTGAACTGGTTTAATTCCTAAATCATGAGACATTCTAATCACCTCATGTGAATTAGGCTCCTCTTATTATTACCATGACTATTTTTCATGCAATAACCTTGAAATTAAATTTTGCCTCAACCTTAATGAGTATATTATTTATGAAAAAAATGCCCATTGACTTTCTATATCATGAATTCATTCAATTTAATAAATAATGTAGTCCTTGATCTTAAATTTCATTTCTTATAGATATTAATTTTTGAATTCAAAATTAGATATTGCCTCCCATCATTTGTCATTGGCAAGGCTCCTCTTTTGACTCCAAACACACTTTTTGACACATTGATCATGAAATTAACACATGTGGCTAAACAACCTGGAACATTAATAGAATCAAACAAATATAAAGAGCATTAAAACACTAAATCTATTTAAATAATTCAACAAAAGGAGGCAGTCATCATGGTTTGCATTTCTTACATATGTGAACTGGTTTAATTCCTAAATCATGAGACATTCTAATCACCTCATGTGAGTTGGCCTCCTCTCTTACTAGGACTATGTTTCATGCAATAACCTTGAAATTAAATTTTGCCTCAACCTTAATGAGTATATTCTTTATGAAAATAATGCCCATGGACCATCCATATCATGAATTCATTCAATTTAATAAACAATGGAGTGCTTCATCTTAAATTTGATTTCTTATTGATATTAATTTTTGAATTCAAAATTAGATATTGCCTCCCATCATTTGTCATTAGCAAGGCTCCTCTTTTGACCCCAAACACACTTTTTGACACATTGATCATGAAATTAAAACATGTGGCTAAACAACCTAGTATATTAATAGAATCAAACAAGTATAAAGAGCATTAAAACACTAAATGCATTTAAATCCATCAACCAAAGGAGTCAGTCATCATGGTTTGCATTTCTTACATAAGTGAACTGGTTTAATTCCTAAATCATGAGACATTCTAATCACCTCATGTGAATTAGGCTCCTCTTATTGTTACCAGGACTATGTTTCATGCAATAACCTTGAAATTAAATTTTGCCTCAACCTTAATGAGTATATTCTTTATGAAAAAAAATGCCCATGGACCATCTATATCATGAATTCATTTAATTTTATAAACAATTGAGTGCTTGATCTTAAATTTCATTACTTATTGATATTAATTTTTGAATTCAAAATTAGATATTGCCTCCCATCATTTGTCATTAGCAAGGCTCCTCTTTTGACCCCAAACACACTTTTTGACACATTGATCATGAAATTAACACATGTGGCTAAACAACCTAGTACATTAATAGAATCAAACAAGTATAAAGAGCATTAAAACACTAAATCTATTTAAATCATTCAACAAAAGGAGTCAGTCATCATGGTTTGCATATCTTACACATGTGAACTGGTTTAATTCCTAAATCATGAGACATTCTAATCACCTCATGTGAATTAGGCTCCTCTTATTGTTACCATGACTATTTTTCATGCAATAACCTTGAAATTAAATTTTGCCTCAACCTTAATGAGTATATTATTTATGAAAAAAATGCCCATTGACCTTCTATATCATGAATTCATTCAATTTAATAAACAATGTAGTCCTAGATCTTAAATTTCATTTCTTATAGATATTAATTTTTGAATTCAAAATTAGATATTGCCTCCCATCATTTGTCATTGGCAAGGCTCCTCTTTTGACTCCAAACACACTTTTTGACACATTGATCATGAAATTAACACATGTGGCTAAACAACCTGGAACATTAATAGAATCAAACAAATATAAAGAGCATTAAAACACTAAATCTATTTAAATAATTCAACGAAAGGAGGCAGTCATCATGGTTTGCATTTCTTACATATGTGAACTGGTTTAATTCCTAAATCATGAGACATTCTAATCACCTCATGTGAATTGGGCTCCTCTTATTTTTACCAGGACTATGTTTCATGCAATAAGCTTGAAATTAAATTTTGCCTCAACCTTAATGAGTATATTATTTATGAAAAAAATGCCCATTGACCATCTATATCATGAATTCATTCAATTTAACAAACAATGGAGTCCTTGATCTTAAATTTCATTTCTTATTGACATTAATTTTTGAATTCAAAATTAGATATTGCCTCCCATCATTTGTCATTAGCAAGGCTCCTCTTTTGACCCCAAACACACTTTTTGACACATTGATCATGAACATACAATGTGTGGCTGAACAACCTAGTATATTAATAAAATCAAACAAGTATAAAGAGCATTAAAACACTAAATCTATTTAAATCCATCAACCAAAGGAGTCAGTCATCATGGTTTGCCTTTCTTACATAAGTGAACTGGTTTAATTCCTAAATCATGAGACATTCTAATCACCTCATGTGATTTAGGCTCCTCTTATTGTTACCAGGACTATGTTTCATGCAATAACCTTGAAATTAAATTTTGCCTCAACCTTAATGAGTATATTCTTTATGAAAAAAAATGCCCATGGACCATCTATATCATGAATTCATTTAATTTTATAAACAATTGAGTGCTTGATCTTAAATTTCATTTCTTATTGATATTAATTTTTGAATTCAAAATTAGATATTGCCTCCCATCATTTGTCATTAGCAAGGCTCCTCTTTTGACCCCAAACACACTTTTTGACACATTGATCATGAAATTAACACATGTGGCTAAACAACCTAGTACATTAATAGAATCAAACAAGTATAAAGAGCATTAAAACACTAAATCTATTTAAATCATTCAACAAAAGGAGGCAGTCATCATGGTTTGCATTTCTTACATATGTGAACTGGTTTAATTCCTAAATCATGAGACATTCTAATCACCTCATGTGAATTGGGCTCCTCTTATTATTACCAGGACTATGTTTCATACAATAACCTTGAAATTAAAATTTGCCTCAACCTTAATGAGCATATTATTTATGAAAAAAATGCCCATCGACCATCTATATCATGAATTCATTCAATTTAACAAACAATGGAGTCCTTGATCTTAAATTTGATTTCTTATTGATATTAATTTTTGAATTCAAAATTAGATATTGCCTCCCATCATTTGTCATTAGCAAGGCTCCTCTTTTGACCCCAAACACACTTTTTGACACATTGATCATGAAAGTAAAACATGTGGCTAAACAACCTAGTATATTAATAGAATCAAACAAGTATAAACAGCATTAAAACACTAAATCTTTTTAAATCCATCAACCAAAGGCGTCAGTCATCATGGTTTGCATTTCTTACATAAGTGAACTGGTTTAATTCCTAAATCATGAGACATTCTAATCACCTCATGTGAATTAGGCTCCTCTTATTGTTACCAGGACTATGTTTCATGCAATAACCTTGAAATTAAATTTTGCTTCAACCTTAATGAGTATATTGTTTATGAAAAAAAATGCCCATGGACCATCTATATCATCAATTCATTTAATTTAATAAACAATGGAGTGATTGATCTTAAATTTCATTTCTTATTGATATTAATTTTTGAATTCAAAATTAGATATTGCGTCCCATCATTTGTCATTAGCAAGGCTCCTCTTTTGACCCCAAACACACTTTTTGACACATTGATCATGAAATTAACACATGTGGCTAAACAACCTAGTACATTAATAGAATCAAACAAGTATAAAGAGCATTAAAACTAAATCTATTTAAATCCATCAACCAAAGGAGCCAGTCATCATGGTTTGCATTTCTTACATAAGTGAACTGGTTTAATTCCTAAATCATGAGACATTCTAATCATCTCATGTGAATTAGGCTCCTCTTATTGTTACCAGGACTATGTTTCATGCAATAACCTTGAAATTAAATTTTGCCTCAACCTTAATGAGTATATTCTTTATGAAAAAAATGCCCATTGACCTTCTATATTATTAATTCATTCAATTTAATAAACAATGTAGTTGTTGATCTTAAATTTCATTTCTTATTGATATTAATTTTTGAATTCAAAATTAGATATTGCCTCCCATCATTTGCCATTAGCAAGGCTCCTCTTGTGACCCCAAACACACTTTTTGACACATTGATCATGAAATTAACACATGTGGCTAAACAACCTAGAACATTAATAGAATCAAACAAGCATAAAGAGCATTAAAACACTAAATCTATTTAAATCCATCAACCAAAGGAGTCAGTCTTCATGGTTTGCATTTCTTACATAAGTGAACTGGTTTAATTCCTAAATCATGAGACATTCTAATCCCCTCATGTGAATTAGGCTCCTCTTATTGTTACCAGGACTATGTTTCATGCAATAACCTTGAAATTAAATTTTGCCTCAACCTTAATTAGTATATTCTTTATGAGAAAAATGCCCATTGACCATCTATATCATGAATTGATTCAATTTAATAAACAATGGAGTCCTTGATCTTAAATTTCATTTCTTATTGTTATTAGTTTTTGAATTCAAAATTAGATATTGCCTCCCATCATTTGTCATTATCAAGGCTCGTCTTTTGACCCCAAACACACTTTTTGACACATTGATCACGAAATTAAAATATGTGGCTAAAACTGGTTTAATTCCTAAATCATGAGACATTCTAATCACCTCATGTGAATTAGGCTCCTCTTTTTATTACTAGGACTATGT